>BQNB010099941.1:0-12493 GCA_026074375.1 Tanacetum coccineum | reverse complement strand
TCCTCTGGAGATGAGGAAAGTGATGTATCTGTAACATCACCAGCATTGGCTTTGCCTTTTTATGTCATCCAGAACCTCAAAGTTATTGTTGCTTGCTTTTCAAGTGACAACCAAATACTTGACATGAAAACATATTAAGCACAGCTCATTAAACATGATATTATCATTCTTTTATCACTCAATATCCCCACCTTCTTGATAAATACAATAATATAACTGACTTATAGATAATGAATTTATTTTTCAAACTAAACCTTGTTATTAGGATGAACATTTAATAACTTTGTGAAGAGGTTATATTAAAATATTAAACAACCTTAATATCTATGTGGTCAAAAATGGAACAGAGATGATATACACATGAACTTTTAACCTCTTTATCTGATAACCTTGAGTTTTAGCACCACAATATGGCATTGTGCTACTTCGAGGTAGTAGCACAAGACGTAAGGCCATATTAAGTTTACATGCACAACACTTACAGTACCAACATATGGACTAAACACATATACAAGGTTAAAAAAATCGTCATTACTTTTAGTATAACTTTCATTGTCATGCCTGTTCATATACCAAAGGAATATACTGTAGGAAGTAAGGAAAATAAAGTTGTACTGTGTTCAGAAGTTTGATCCACCTAAACAGCTTTGGCTGTTGTTTGCCTAAGCTTAAGCTTAATGACTTAAGCATCTTCAAAAGGTCCCGGAACAGCAGATGCACAATAACACATTCGTTACACACTGCATTATCGCTAATCAGTATTCATATAACCTATAACATAAACTAAACCAACCTACACACAAGGCTACAACATAAAAGGTGATGTGAATATTATAACATAAGTACGTGGGTGTGTGGTTAAGCATACTTATACAGGCTATAAACGTACTGTGTTCAGAATTTTGATCTAGCTAAACAGCTTTGGCTGCTGTTTGCCTAAGCTTAAGCTTAACGACTTAAGCATGCTTAATGGATACTTCAGCTTTGGCTGCTGTTTGCCTTCACAGGGGTGTCTGTTTCCTTAGTTGTTGATCCTCGATATCATCAAGATGAATATAAATTATTATAATATAAATGTCATGGTGTAAATTGAATATTGGATACGAAGCTTACACCTGGTAATGAAAAGGAATCAACTAAGAGTAACCGAGCACCAAAATGTTTTGAAAGAGCCTTTGTCAATGTTTCTTGGTATATTTTTGAGCCTGGGAAACATTCAATAATATAATGTCAGTAGATAACAGTGAGTACTGAATTCTTTAACAAACAGTTTGAAGGTCTACCTACTGGACCAGATAATAGCATTGTATAGCTAAAAATATCGGGTTCCAGTTACCATGAGCAAAGGGTTCTTGAGAATTCATAATATCAAGTCAAGGCCTACCTTAAACTTTTATGATATCAAACATCCCAATAATCAGATGCTGTTTACTTTTTGGGTTTTATTACATGTTGCATGTAAGTTTTACGCCACCAATAGTGTGTGCACTGTAGAAGCAGACAGAGTCCTTATATCAAGCCCTACTGCGGTAAACTTGGAATGTGAATGTTTGCTGGTGGCTCAAATTGTGTGGATGGCAAGTTCGTGTTTGCTGCTTTGGGCTTTTTGTCAACCCGTAACTTGTCTGCCAAGTTGCCGCACGGGCAGTTTGGGGTCCTCTGATTGACATAATATGATAAATTATGATTAAATTTTAAAAAGAAATAAGAAAATAGTATGTTAGAATTTTGACACGTTTACTTGTGAATCGGTCTGTTATTGTTTTCTTATTATCTTGAACGGGTCATAATAATTTTCAGCTAAAAGATAAGAAAAAGTCATATGGGTCGAACGGGTTGAAAGTTGGAAGTCGCCTTAATGCTATTTTCACCACATGCAATGCAACGTCCGAAATTGTGACATTCAAATACTTAGATAAAGTTGGTTGAATAAATCATTTCACGGATAAAATGTTAAAACTTTACTACCAGGACAACGGCTTCTGTAGCTGCAAGAGTCGATATGTCAACACATGAAACAGTCGATGGGGAAGCGCGTTCCACATCAGCTTTAATGTTGTCGATGACTTCATACCCACGGATTGAATTAATGTTCGGTCCTGCATTTTGTTCCCCTTTGAAGGTTTTCCTATCGTCCAGAAGGATAGAACCATCACAACCCTGAAACCAGAACATGAAACAATCAACAATTTGTTCTAGACAACCTTCAGGTAGAAATTCGTGTTGTGGAGGGTCTAGAAGGCGGATCGTCACCGAAAGACCTGAAATTTTTGATTAAAAAATAAACTTTGAGAATCTGAAATGAGCTCCGATTAGCCATGTAGAATGCTAAAAAGTGATGAAATTTACCATCCATAGCTCGGAAAATTCCTTCAAAGTCCAATATTTGGTAAGGCAATAAGAGGCCGAGAGGATCTTCGCACAACACGCTGCGATCTGCAAGCCATCTTACAGAGCTTGGAGACGACTCTCGATTTTCCTTGATTATGTCTACCACCGTTGTTTCTTTGAAAAAAGGAGATACTTTGGCTCCATAACCTGCCTTTACCATAGCCATTGGCCGAGATTGGAAGTCTGATATGTAAAAATCAGCCACGTATTTCTGCAAAATAAATAAAAGCATGAATTATTCAAAAAATCTCCCTTCAAACTTCCTGCTTATGTTAACAGATGTTTACCTTTGGTATATTCAAGCATTCTCAAAGTAAGAGTTAGGACTCGCGTTCTGATAAGAAGCAAAAGATCACATAAGTAATGATGTGCATCGAATTTTTACAGCTAATTACACTCTCTATATCTAAATCTAAAAAGACAAAACTTATATGCTTAGTAAGAAAAAGACGACAGCCGTCTTTGAAAAGAAATTAATTTTACAAAAGTAACAATCTCAAAGATCTGCAAATTGCTCATACCATCATATTGTAACAATAGAAATCTACTTTGTATACTCTCATGTCTCTTCATCTTTAGTGAAGATATCCTCTTGTGATCCGAACTCGTGCAGACATAAGCAATCAGGATTCCTGCAAGGCTGGATCAACAAAATTAAATTAACCATTGAAAATTCAAAAATCATATGTAAGAATAAAGGTAAGATAACATGACTCATGTATCCTTAATTATCATTAATTTTACAATATGAATAAACATGGAAAACAAACAGATGTGCGACATTACCAAACATTGTTCCAGCTGCATTAAAGAAACTGAAAACTTTAATTACGTCCTGCACAAAGAAAATAGACAAACAATTTATTAAATAATGACACCTACTAATACAATAATCCAATCGCCAATAAAATAAAAGCTACCATTCTAATCAAAGGATCAACACCATGCTAAAACAACTAAATAGTCGATAGTATCTTGAAGTTTTCCGATCAGTTTCACTATAACCAAACAGCATAACCATCATGTGTTAATTAGATTTAAACAGTATATTTTAAAACAAACTGGACTCGGCCTGATTTGACCATGTTAAGATCGGGTTCTCGCACTCGGCCTTGTGTGTCTCTAGTTTTGGTTCATTTACTGATAAACGGGTTGATTTGAGTTGTGATTTTATCTCAAACGGGTCAAATAAGACACCCAAAGTCTAGTTTCATCATGTACTAAAAGATGACACGTTTCAACTTGACGCGTTTTAACTTTTGACCTGTAAACCAACCCGTCCCACTTGTCCATCTTGGCACCTCTACAAAATACCGAATAAAGAAACAGCAAAGAAGAAAACCTTGAACAACTGCACCATCGTTTGGGCGATCATATCCTTCACCATCGTTCAAAATTTTCTTCGAAACCTTATTGTCAGTCGTAACCTCAGAAACAATCTTCCACGAAACCAGCTCCAACGTTATTTGGATGGTGGCATTCGGCGGCACTACACAGTCATTACCACTTGCTGGTTCCCTACCATTCTCCCCAAATGCATCTGCAAAGAAGGCAAAATATGATATCAAGATTTATTCTCGATGCATAAGAAAATGACATTTTATGCCGAGTAAAGTTCAACTAACTCACATTGTGGCTTCACCGTAAGAAGACTTTTTTCTCCCTTCTTCATAGTTTTCACAACTCTTGATAAAGCAGGATAGACCCACCCTATACAGATATCGTATCATAAGCACGGGTGTATTTGGATGCAGGTGAATAATACTTGAAAAACACCCTAAGCAACTCGATAATGTAATGACATGTAATGGACGGATAACGCACCTAGTACTTCATCTGGATCTTTAGGAGTTTGCCAACCCTCTCCTTCGGTTAGTATTGTTTTCATTATACCACCATCTTTGCATATGTCCTTTAATTTGGTCCATTAAAGAAACTCGATCTCAAACTGAAGTGTTGAGTTGGGGGATGGTGGGAGGTGATCCTGATTCACCATATGCAAGTGCAGGAGGTCATCCCATCCTTGTATCACATGTCCTGTCATACCATATACAAAAATTCCACATGTTTATACGGATTGATTAAGTTCATGACTTTACCTTGTTTGTTCCTGAAATTTCATAATGATTGCAGCATGTACATGGGTGATTGTGAACTGCAACAATATGACATGAGAAACAAACCGATGCTGTAAAGGAATAATATTAGGGTTTTCTCAATATTAGAAGTAAATATTGTTTACATGACCTTATATATTTTAATTGGGTTTTTCTAACATGTGCCCCAGGGGCACATGTTAAGGTGGGGACATCAGGCTGTGTGTCACAGCCTGATTGGTGAGGTTCAATTCTTTGTATTGACAATTTTTTAACAAACATCATAAATTTATATACGAAATTTATTAGGGCATAAATAATTTCAGAAATAAATATATTATGTCAAAATAATTTCGAAAAAATCAAAAAAAAAAACTAATGAGATGGCCCACTTTTACAAAAAAAGACGAATTTTATAAAAAAAAAACGAATTTAAACAAAAAAATATAAAAAATAGTACCAAAAAATAAAATAAAACGAATTTTACGAAGGGTAAAAATAAAAAGACAAATATCCGTGATAAGGATAAAAAAAAAAAAATTTAAAAATTCTTAAAAAATTCTAAAAAAAATTCACAAGATCAGGTATGTTGGTGCATAAAACTTTTGTAAAAGAAGTTTTTCTAATTTTGAATTTTTATACTTTTTTTAATGCACAAAAAAATAAATATTGATGCACACAAAAAAAATTTGATGCACAAAATTTATTCCCTTTATATAATTTCGATAATACTTTATAACTAACTTATAAAATAGAAAAAAATAAAAATTATAGATATACTTTTAAAAAAACATAATGTCTAAGCCTCGTAAGTAATAACAATATCACATCGAATTGGTAAAACAAAACTCGTATTACAAATTCAAATTTAAATCCAAACCATATCTAAATCCAAATTCTAAACTCAACATGTAAATCATACGGCGCTTATTACTTTTTCATTCTTTTCCTTCCACTCAACCACTACCTAATATTTTATTTCCTTTACCTTTCTTTTCTTCTTTTTTACTTTCTTTTTCTTTTCTTTTGATCTTCATATCCGTGTGGCAGCTGTATATCAAAATCATGTATAAAACGTCGAGATTTTGTCACCGTTAACATATTATCTTCCATAAACTGATTTAAGATAATTCCTGCATCCAATATAACAGCATAATTTTCAAAAGCTTGGTTACTCATATCTTCAATGGTCTCTGTGAGTTCATTTATATTCTTCTCAAGCTTATTTATTACTTTCTTTATCTCTACCTTGTTTCTTTCAGTAACACATCTAGACTCATGTGGCTTCTCCATCTTCTTGTTCAATTCAAGCAAAAGATCTGCATTAGTATGGAAATCCCGAATCTTCAACTCTCTACCATGATCAGATCTAAAATGCAGTTCACTGATCCTGGCGGGCCATTCATCATCATCATCCAATAAACCTTCGATCCCAGGATACCAACTACCAGTATTAATATCTAGACCAGTAAACACCCGCCTTTTCAGAACATTTACAGTAATTAAACTCAAAATGCCTGCAATCGTCACTCTTAATAATTTTGCCATTAGCATTATTGACGTGGAGGGCCTGTTTTGTCGGGTCTCTTCTTTTATGCATCTTGAAAATAAAACTGTTTGGTTACAGATATATGCCAAGGATGTGACAAACATATCAGAAAACATTACACTTTTAGCAGCTTCAAGATCACTGAGTTGCTGCAGCATCTCTCCATTATTGTAATTGTCTGCTGTGCTTTTCACCAAAATTTGCTTGAGTGCCAATTCTACGCTCCTCCAGTTACATGATATGTCTTTTAGCAACCTTATGAAATCATTGTAAAGCTCCAAAGTTCCACGGCTGATTCGATAGTAGTCATAAATCAAAGGAAATGATATATGGGTACTACTCCACACTTTCTTCCATTGCTCTTGGTTGATATTGAGTAGACAGTTCATAATTTGGTGGATATTTTGCAATGAACCAGCATTTCTTCTATAGAAAAAAATAAAGCCCGTCATCCTATTGAGATGGATAGCGTCCTCAAAGAATATGCAATCAGCTTTGGATGATGGTTTCAAATTAGTGGCAAGAGTTATAGCAGCTTCTAACTTCGACCTCACCACCTTAATTGTAGAATCATCATATTTTTTCAACTGCTGTATTTCTTCATCACGTATGAAACGAACTCCAAATTTTGTCACCTGTAAATTTCCGTCTGCAACAAATGTAGTCAAAAAATTGATCAAATCAGTAGTCACTTATATACCCTACCTTTGCAAACACATACCATGAAGAACAGTCACTCAAATATTATACATAAAGTATGACACACAAACAGTCGCCTTTGTGACATGCAAGATTGAGATGCTCATGTCGTAAATCAAATTAAAATGTTAAAACTGACCTCTTGGCTCAACATTTAATGATACACGAAACGTGTTCTCTTGATTTTCATTAACCATTCTTTGAAGGTCATTAGCTGCTGTCCAATACAAAACCAATTGGTTCTCCAACCCTGGCACCAAGTTTACCGGGACAGGAATTTTATAAAGTGTTTCCCCATCATGGATATGAGCTGTCACCGCGTATTTTGTTTCAATGTTAGCATCTGTTTGGTGGAAAGCAACAACAGCGCATATGGCCACTCCAACCCATGGGCCATCAAGCAACAATTTTTTGTCAGATTTTGTCGTCGTGAACTTTGATGGAATTTCGCTTCCAGCACCAACTATCTCAAATACAGCTTCTGGTGTCATCCAATATTTTGTTCTTAACTGAACACAAACACACGAAATAGTTACTTACCAATAGTCTCATTTTACATTGTTGAGAGAACTCAAATTGATAAAATCATGATTAGGCGTATATATCTTGATATTCTAACCTGAAGATAACTATTAAGTACTCTTTCTGCCAGATAACTGCCACTTTCATTTTCTGCTAGTCTGGGGCAGTTCAAACATGAAACCGTTGGACTAGTGTTGTTGCCTGTTGCATGAAAGGTAGATACATCTACCTCTTCCCCTGACATAATGTAATTGTATCTAAGCTGAACTCCATAAAGTGTGTCCTCATTTACTATTGAAAGTTTAGGTAGCGACTGAAGCCTCTTGCAATTATTCAAACAAATCATTCTAAGATTTGAAAGTAGACTGATGCTTGCTGGCAGATGAACAAAATCATTTCCAGATAGATCCAAAGATATCAATGGATGCAGTAATCCAATAAAATCAGGAACTACAGATAGATTGCAGTTACTTAGATCAAGCTCCCTTATGTTTGATAAGATATCCACATTTGTAAAAAGAAAACCTTTATTTTGAGATAAAAATGGACATCTTTGAGCACGTAGGAGTCTTAATCTTTTCAGGTAACGAATTGATAAAGGAATCTCTTCTATAGAGGTTTCACTTGCATCAAGCTTCCTCAAGTTATGCACTTCCCCCAAGCTTTCTGGTAACTTCTTGATGTTAGTTCCATCCAAATAAAGGTTCTCTAAGCACTTTCATGTTCTGTCAAACTCGGGTCCACGATACCCAGAAATGAACGACCCGAATATATTGAAGATTTAGAGCAGCCAGAGAGAAGTAGTGTCACAAGAGCTTTCATTTCGATGTTGCTTCTGCCAAGGCTTTGAAGATGTGTACACCCAGTAAGATTCACGTACTGTAGACTTTTCTGCAGAAGAACTGATTCGTGCAACTCTTTCAAATTCGTGCAGCCTTCAAGAATCAGTTTCACTAGGTTTGGAGTTGATGTCAAGTCAGGGATTTTGATCAAGTCCTTTGAGAAACTAAGGTCAATAGATCTTAAATTCGGAAAAACCTGTAAATGATCAGAAAATCTCAGGATTTCTAGCTTGTAATCACGCAAATTTTGAATAACACGTGACTAACGGGGGGGGATAATCTATCGACAATACTTACAAGAGTTTCTCCATAGTTTTTTAAAGCTGGCTATAACACTTTCAAGACATACATATGCGTTCGGCTTAAAGATTGAAGCAAAGACTTCAAAGAACATTCAAAACCATTCCCAATTCGTAGATCATATTCGAAAGGTACTGAGACTTGAGGAAGCGTTTACATTATCATCTGAGAAATTCAAGTTTCTCATTATTGAGAAAACAGTAAGGATCATCAATGGAATCTCCATTTCAACTTCTCTGGTGAATGATACGAATTTGTTAGATTCCTGGTATTAAGAATGCACAAATAAACAAGAGATAAGAAATATACTCTTTCATCATCTGTCATTTCACAAAAAGGTTTGGTTTGACGTCTTAGGGCCAACTTATCCAGGGATCCATTTCGAGGACCCATGAAAACTTTCCAGGACCGCACATCATACTATGTTTAGTTGTTTGCAAGCTGGGAAAGTTAGGATTGAACCAACAACCTTTTTCAAGTTTTTATTTTTTTTGTTTAATTATTATTATTATTATTTGTAATTTTAAAAATCTATTTGAGTTTTTTGAGTGAAATGTTTTAGTGAAATGATTAAAGCTAAATATGAAAACAGGTGACCATGTACAAACCTTCGGTTTCAATAAGAGGACTTCTACAATATCTTGGAAATTTTTCATTGCAAAGTGAATTCCTCCGGGAATATGTGATTTCTTACGAGATTTCCAGGCACATTGGTGGAGCAGATCAGCATTCACACACACTATCATCAAGTTGGAGTTATGAGAAACTTTGTTCATAACGATCAGTAATTCCACACTCAGGGTACAAACCAATATTCGTTAGTATATCTTTGACCAAATCCATGTCTCTCCCTTTCAAGAAACATGCAATATACATGAAGATATCCTGCTGATTTTCATCTAGTCTCTCATAAACTACTTCAAGTCTTTCAAGAACTTTCATATCTGGATATTCTTAAAGTTTCTTCAATGTTTCCTTCCAATAATTCTCCTTCTTCCCACGTTACGAAGAACCATAAACGTTTTAGAGCTAAGGGAGACCGCCAGCAGCTTCGAAATATCATCTGTCCACTTTGCAAACCATCGAGTAGGGTTGACCTTGCTCATAGGCTGAATGACAAAAAGAGTCTAGGGCTTCATCATCTTTAATTTCTTCTCTTTTGTAGATCTCATCAATTCATTGTGTAGCAATGTAGCAAGTCTCTGTAGTGGTGGTTACTATGATTCTGCTGCCATTTCCAAACCATTCTCATTCCCAGCCAGCATACATAACTCGCGTCAGCATGATTTACATCATCTAAAACTATCAGAACCTTTATATCATGAAGCTTTTCCCTCAACAAAGTTTCTCCATGTTTAACAGTTCGTACACATATGGTTTCGTCCTTCAAAATGTCATCTAAGAGTTTCTGTTGTAGCTTGCATAAACTAGAACAATCACTTTGCTTGGAAACGTCCTTGATGTTTTCAATGAAGCTGCTTCCTTGAAATTCCTTTTGAATTGCCCCATTAACAGCTTCAGCTAGAGTAGTCTTTCCAACTCCACTCATCCCACAAATCCCTATAAAACGAACATCAGAAGACTCATATCAATATTTCTTTTCACCTCAATTTACTGTGAACCTCGATCCCACTAGACCTCAGTACAGCCGTTTGGTATTGTTGCGTTCCAGGGCCTGCTGGATACTTTTTACGATTTCACTTACGACTTCTGCTTCATTCCTGCAAAAATATGTAAATAAGTGGTTTGTGGAATAAGAACAATTACTTTTGGACTCTTTAGTTTTATCTATGTCACATGGTCTTTCTGAATTTAAAACAGAGTGTTAACCTGTTGATGGACATAAATTTTTATATATCTGAATAGGAAAACAATTTACAACATAGCAAAAATGAGAATATTGAAAATAAAGCTACCTGAGCGGTGTCACATGCTCCCCCTTGATATGCCCCACCGTTCTGAAAGCATCTCTCCATGTTTTCACCTGCTCAGGGGCAATTTCAGGATCTGTTTCATGTTTGGCAAACCCTTCTATGAAACAGTCACTTTGATGGCGTACGTGAGAGGGATCCACATGGTAAAATACAGGAACAATAATCAGCTTGCAATCAACAATCTTTGCGATTTCCTTTAAACACCATTTAGATTCTGCAAAACCGCTCGACAAAACCACGACTGCAATTTTTGACGCTTCTATGGATTTTAGGAGCTTGGGAGCAATGACATTCCCGATATCAATTGATCTATCATCTTTGAAGTATCTAATGTGATTTTGTTTCAGGGTTCCTTCTAAATGGCTGGTGAATGTATTACGAGTGTCCCCTCGGAAGCTCAGGAAAACATCGTAACCACGTGATTCTCTTATCGAAGATGATGACGCAGATGGCATCATCTATAGAGCTCACAGAACTTAGCTATTACAGATGAATCATAGTATATCTACCAAATGACAAAAACCAGTACATCTTAGAAACCCAATCAATACTAGAAACTGTGTACTCGTAACAGATATAAAAGAAAGAAAAAATGGGTACGCTATTGGAATTTTTATTTACTGCCTTTCAGATGTTTACTAATTGCATCCGATTTAAAAATTGTCCCATTTCCTTCCTTCACTCCTCTTTGACATCTCTTATTAGGGGTCTTTACCCGACGGCTGACTTCGGTTATTTGGATGATTTAAAGCTAGTTTGACTAAGTATATAATAATCAATGAAATTAACTAATAACTTAAGTAACCACTAAAAGGCTAGATCTGTTAGTATATTATCCGTTTTTGAATAATTAAAATGTAATGTGACTAACTGATAACCCAAAAACTAACAAAATGTGTTGCAACTAGTCTCGTATATAATTTACCAAACCAGATAAATAAATAACTACTGTACTAAATAAAAAGCTAGTACCATAAACTAAAGTAGTAATCTGTGTGTTTGAGGGTGAAGACACTAACCATGCTTATGCTGCTATTAGTGGTGATTGTTGAATTCAATTGCTGTTAGATTAATATGTAAGGGTTTGAAGTGAAGCATTATATTATACTACAGCAATAATTCATGTTGTAGTGTTGACGAGATCAAGGAAAGTAACAAGAAATATCCCACGTATTTACTAATGCGCTTTTTTTGGGCTTTTTCTGGACTAACATATATCAACTAAAGTCCAAGTATATAAGTTCAATTAAGTAAGGGTGTTCATGGGTTCGGTTACCGAAAACCTAACCAACCCAAATTCCGAGTTATAGCCAACAAATTAAAATTTAACATAATTTATATTTTTTTAATCTAAATATATATGTTTTTAGCAAAAAGAATTTATCTCAAGCTTAAAAAATGATTTGTATATTTAAAACCTACATATAAAATTAAGTCTAAAGATTTGATCAATGCATTTGAAAAATTAGTTAAATATAAAATGATGGAAAGAAAATAAATGTATCACACATGTCAAAAAATAAATAAAGCAGATATGGTGTAAAGTCTCGGTTGGTTTACAATTTCATAATTTAATCTATATATTGTCTTATGGAGATGGTGAACATATGGAAATATCAACCGGATCATATTATGTTGGCGCTTATATTTCTATATTGAACTTTTAAAAAATAATAGCACTTTTTTTATAAGAAAAAAGTTTTTTTTTCTTTAGTAAATGATATATTATAGTAGTTGCGTTTTTTAAATAAAAATCAAACTGAAAGTGGAGAGAAAGAGAGTTTTAAAACCAATTGGCCTTGTTTTATAACCGTAACTTATATCGTAGCTTCCTTTGTATTTGTGGCTTAAAAAATCGGGTACAAATGTTTACGTTCCATGCTCGATTGATGTTGCAAGTGCTCGTAGTGTATGCAACTTGTTGTTTCGTGATATCTTGGATTACGTCCAAACAATCTTGCTCCCAATAGTCGATAATATCCTTTCACACCGCTTCAATTGCAAAATGTATCGCTAATGTATATTATAGACGGGCAAGCTCGGCCTTAATGACAAACATACTTAACGCAGAGAGGATGCACGTGCATGCCGTAAACGTGTCATCACCAGTGTAGTAACGAAATTTTACTTTAGATATTTTAGAGTTTAGAGTAAACTACA
>BQNB010099940.1:3189-21241 GCA_026074375.1 Tanacetum coccineum | reverse complement strand
GGTCAAAAATAACCTGATTGCTTCAATCCTAGCAACAAGAGCAAAAACCTCATTACAAACAATTCCTTCCTCTTGGGTATAACCTTGTGCAACCAGTCTTACGTTGTTTTTTACTACAATTCCTCTCTCATCTTTCTTGTTTCTATATACCCACTTAGTTCCAATAGCTCTCTTTCCTTTAGGTAGATGCACCAGAGTCTAAACCTTTTGAAGTTTAAATTGCAAAAGCTCTTCTTGCATTGCTTCTATCCAACATGGATCTGTCAAAGCTTGGATCACCTTTTTGGGTTCTATTTGAGAAAGAAAACATGCAAACAAGCAGTTCTGATAATCTTTGTGATTTGTTCTTCTCTGCTTGCTAATGTAGCTGACCATAGCATTTTCTTCAGAAAAATTGATCATTCTCCTTGTTTGAATAGTTGAATTTATATCTCCAATAATCTGGTCTTTAGGATGATCCTTGTGAATTCTAGTTGTGGGAATAGGACTGACATTCATGGTGGTTTCCAAATTATTGAGGTCAGCCTCTGCACCCACATCTTCATCATCATATGCACCTCTAAAGATACCAGTAGAATCCTCCAAATCAGGCATAAGAGGATCAGTTGGAAGATCATTATTCTTAAAACATTGCCCAACTGTACTAACAGATAGACTAACAATATTAAGTCTGTTAGTGTTGTTAGTGATAGTAGCCTCTCCTTGACCAACCAATCTTTCAGTTTCTTGATCAAATTGTTTTCTAAGAGCTTCTTCTTGATCTCTAACATCTTTCTCATGACCAATTTTATCACCATCTTTTGCTGGATACTGAGCATCATTCTTCTTTCCAGCATCATCAACAAACTCATTATCTGAGCTCTTTAGACCTGCATCATCATTAGTTTGATTTCCTGTAGTAACTCCTTTAGGACTTCCAGCAAATGCAACAAATCCTCCATCAATGTTTTGATAATCTGTTAGATAGGACTTATTCCCAGTCATATGCCTAGAGCATCCACTATCAAAAATCCCTTGATTCTGTAAAGCATATTGTGGATTACCCTGCACTCAAAATAAGAGAATTAGTTTCTCTTGGGGACCCAAGCCATCACTGACTTGAGCCTGCCTTGAGGATCAACATAGTCAAATCTTTTAGGCATGTATGATCCACTGTCTTTGGAGATATGGTCAATTACTTTTCCTGTTGGTCTCCAAATCCAGCATGCTAAGGACTTAACAGTATTTTTCTCATGTCCCTGAACAGCACTGACTACTGATATGTGTGAAAACACATATCCGTTTTATATCAAAAATGACCCATAAAAGATAAAATTGTGCTTAAAATGCTTGTATATTGTTTGTTTTGTCTTTGTGATTGTGTAGGTACAGATATAGCAAAAATCGCAAGAAAATGGTAAAAACCGGACAAACAAGGACACGGGAAAGGAAAGAGAGTACAAGAGCCAGAAGTTTACTATCAATGGTCAAAAGTCAACTCTTGTTCAACTCTTGGTCAACTTTGGTCAACAAGTCAAACCTGGTCAACTCACTAAAAGACAAAACCCATAAAAACCCAAAACAACCCTTCAAGTCAAACAAAATTTCAAAAATGGTCCCTAAACCCTAATGGTGTTAACTCTTTAATATATAAAGAGTTAACACTCGTTATCTTTCTTTAATAACCCTGTTAACTTGTCCCGGCCCAATTTAAATGTTACAGTTCTTAATTAAACGGTTAAGACTTTCACATACAAAACAAACTTTCTTATTGAACTCACAAAACATCCCTACTTAGTTTCTGTGTCATTATTCCATTCCAATTTCTTTTATCAACCCTAGAACTCTAACTTTTTCTAAGGTTTTTCAGCTTGCCTGTATGTGTATTGTTCAATAACAGATATAATACCCCTAAAATAATATAAGCATAATAGTAGTATTATTAATAAGTATTTTGATGATACAAATAAATAATTAACATGTATGTTCTCTGTTTGACGTTTTTACTAAGCTATTTATAAATTTATGTTTTACGGTTCATATGACCTTATGAAAGAATTATATTGGGCAAGTAAATTATATTAATTATGATTGATGACTAATTTAAGAAACCGAATTGAGGTTGAGCTTTTTGCAAAAGAAACCGTTTTATTGTAGCTAAGTCATTATAAAACAAATAATAGAAGTAAATACGATTAATAAGGAAATTTATTATTTAGTATATGAAAGAAAACAGTTACAAAATTCAAAAGCGGGCAAATATAACGAGTCAAAGCATCTTGCATGTATCCTGAAATGTTAACCATGATTATCCTCTCTTCTGTTATAATATATCCCTGGCTCATTCATATAAGTTATTTTTGTCGTATATTCTCTAGTTCTTCCACAAATCAAATTCATCATTAAAACCTAAATTATTTAAGGAAATATAATATCTTCTCATAAATAAATCGTTTGACTACAATCAAGACTTTCAATTGTTTCTTCAGCTTCACACGTTCATTCCAAATATCAATTATCACTTTCGTGCCTATATATATATAGACATACTTTACCCTAAAACAAAAGCAATATAGTCGCATAACCAATAAGAAAGCCAAGAAGTTGAACGTTCACCGATATCGGAGTGCGAGTACATCACAATTTTGAGTTCACCTTGATCATTCAAGGTTAGAACTCCATGTCGGTTGAGTTTTGGTTCTGGTTTACATCACAACCGAGTGGCTAGAGTCGAGTTGCTGTTTGTGATTGTGTTCGAATTTGAGGTATGCTCAGGTAAAGTGGATCGTGTCACGTCTGGAAAGACGGTTCGGGTTCTTTCGCTGATAGTTAGAGTTCGTAAATGGCAGAGTTTTTGGCTCATTTGTTCGTATACGTGCGAGTGCTGGGGTTTAATCGTACCTCATTGATTTCTGGCGTACGTTCATAATTTTGTTTTCTACTCATGTTCTTGTTTCGGTTTCGATCGATTCACGTCTAGTCTTGAGGTATCATCGAACCATCTTTTTAATACATAATCGTAGACAATGGCCCTAAAAAGATAAAATTGTACATAAAAATGCTTGTATATTGCTTGTTTTGTCTTTTTGATTATGTAGGTATGGATATTGCAAAAATCTCAAGAAAACGGTCAAAACCGGACAATCACGAACACGAGACGGAAAAGAGTGTACAAGAGCCGAGGATTTGATAGCAAGAAAGGTCTAAAGTCAACTCACTAAATGACAAAACCCAAAAATACCCAAAACAGCCCTCATTGTTAAACATATTTCAAAAATAACCCTAAAACCCTAACACCGTTATCTTTTTATTAATAAAAGAATAACGGTCGTTATCCTCTTTATAAAACCCAAGCCCGAAACAAACAACACCCGACCCAATCCCTTTTCTTTTGTATAAGCCCAAAGTCAAACCCTGGGTCAAAAGAAGTCAAACGCACCCTTATAAAAAAGAATTACGCGGAAATGTAGTTTTTTACTGTTCACCATCGTCCTCATTTAACCACGAGTCAAAATTAAAGGGCAAATGTAAATTGAGGACGTGGCTTAGTAATTCAAGCACCAATATCCAAGCTGGCAAAAGAAGACGACATACAAGCCCCTCATTGGCTAAAACCCAAAAGGTCTGACATGCAAGATATGGAAAGAAGCACACGAGGACATGGAATTTTGCACTAAAATGAGTGCAAAAGAAGCACAAGTGCTCTAACACATGGAATGCCACGTTGGCAATCCGTGTGCTCACCAAGTTGATCCAACGGACAAGAATCAAGAACAAATGATTGGAAGAATAAAAGGACAAGATTAAGGGAGAAAGGAGCATGATCCAAGTCCTAGAAGCTTCATTTGTAGGCTATAAAAAGCCCCTCACATTCATACAATGGAAGAGCTAGTTTTTTTATTTTTCAGCTTATTAGATTTTAGCTTTTGTATTTTCCTTTAAAAATGTTTTAGCTTAATGTTTGCTTAATGTAATCTTCTTTTCATTATTGTAATCAACTTTTTATTAATAGAATTCTAGTTTCATCCTTAGTTTTTATATAAACTGTTTTACCTTAAAAGCTTTTATTACTCTCAAATGTCTTATCTATGTTACACAAGCTCTCATAAGCTATACAAGCCTTTGAGTCTCTAAGCTCATAATTGAGCTCAAATAAATATATCTAATCTACTTAAACAAATAAAATCAGCTAAATACCTTGCTAAATGATTTTGAGCTTTTGGATGATAAGTTACAATGGAAAGAGCTTATTGGACCTTTACTTGCTTTATCATTGATAAGTAGAGACTTGTTCGTCAGCTCATTTGAGCCTTTTATTGCCTTTGTTTAGCTAAGGTTTTGGTAAGTTCCTATTTCTATTTCTGTCTTAACTTTCTAGTTTATAATTTGCTTATTTTGCTTATTGTCATCTTATTATGCTTATTGAATATGTTTGATTATCTATTTTTGAGTTTAGTAGTGTAGATCTTAGATTTTCATGTTTTGTCTTAAAAATCATTAAAAATCAAAAAATATTAGCATAATAAGTAGCTGTTAGATTCTGGCTTATTTGTTTGTTGTTATAGCTTTATTAAGGTGATTATAAGTTAGTTATTATCTGGTATTCAAACTTCGTTCAATAGATTTCAATATTATAAGCTTAAATGGATTTTGAAATTTCTAAAGGAGTGTTTGGATTAGAGATATTTGACCTCTAAAAGTTAAATTTAGTTGTGCTAAATGCTTAAATCAGTTTCATAATCACTTAAAACCAGTAATGAAGTTAGTTTCATAGATTAAATTTTAAAATTTAGCAAGTTAAAGCTTAATTTTTAAGTCTGTGAACCAGGGGAAATTTTCTATTTAAGCTAGTAAGAGATTTTTGATCCAAGCTTTCTCAAGCTTGGATATTGTTTATTTGATGTTTGTACACACTCATTTGGTGTGTACAAAGCTAGTTTGATCCTTAAGGTTAACTGCAATTGGGTATAACCTATTTTTATTGTGTATCAGATAATGAAAACAACAAAGAGTCCATGTTCTAGCTTAAATTTCAGATGGTAATTGTAGTTTTAAGGATTTGATTTTCATAGAACAAGTAGGTCTAGGGTCATTAATTATTGGTATTAGCTTACTCTTTCAAAATAAGCTCTTTTGATTATCTGTTTTTAAGCTGCAATTGTGTTTTTTTGTCTTTTCAAAACTCAAAACAAACTCAGTAACTGTTGAGTATTTTGACTGTTTTCAAAGTGTTTTTTCATTAAGCTCTCATTATTCAAAACAGTTTTAAAAAGCATTTTCATTAAGCATTTGAGTCAAGCTTTCAAAATTTATAAGCTTCATTTCTTGTAGAGCTTATTTGCTAGTTTAAACTTAAGCTCAAAAGTCTGCCTAGGGGTTGTTTGGTTTAATGCTTTCATAAGAGCTTATTGAGATGTTTCTGCTTATGGCTTCTATTTTAGTGCTTATTTCTGTCATTTTAAGCTTATTAGGGTAGGATTAGGTAGGAAATTTAGCTTATAGTTATTTGTCATAGCTTATTTAGTTTTGTAGCTTAAAAAGTTTTCTATAAGACTAAAAATATAGTTAAGTGTACTCTGTTAAGTTTTAAGCTGTTTTACAGCTTATTTAGTGCTTTTCATAAAAAGTTTCTTTAATTAAAAGTGTTTATTTTCAGGTTTTCTACAACTTTGCTTTTATAAGTTTTCAAAAAAAAGGGAAGATGGAAATCGGGGGTGAGCAAGGCTCGAACCCCCGACCTCAACATCCTCAACCTTTATAAACGCCACATACCACTACCAACGTGCCCTGGGGTCTTTTTCGTTATAGCTTTGCTAAATTTAATATTTGTATACGTTTAGTCCTCTTTAGTACAATAAGCTGTTTAAGCTTATTACACAGCTTATTCGATAAGCTGTGTAACCAAGCTTATTTTTCCTAGGTCCCTTTTAGTTCAAACTATTTTCTATATTTTTTTCAGAATTTTTATAACTAGTTTAGTATTTTTAAACATTTATTTTTATTAAAAACTTTAAAAATCATAAAAAATAGAAAAATAATCAAAAAAATATAATTCTTTTTTAGAAAATTTTCTTTTATCATATAGTTTCTAGGAAAAATAGTTTTGTTTCCGTAGGGTTAAAATTGCAAAATTTCTATTTTTAAAGAACGAGATTCGTTCCCGTTCAAGTTTTTTCGTGTTTTTAAGCTCATTTCAATTCCGTTTTTGTTCTAGTTTTCTTTAAACTTACTTTTTAGTCAATTAGAGTCTATTAAAAGAGAAAAAATCATTTTAGGTTTAATTTTGGAAATTTAGGGTTTTTAATTACCATTTAGGGTTCCCGTTTTGCGTTTTTAGTTAAAGTTTAATTTCCCGTTATTTGTTTTCGTGCTTAATTGTTATCATTTGCTTATTTTAATTGTTTTTAATTCATAGAAATAGATAATCAAATCAATCTTTGTTACCAATTCAAATCATTGTCCGAACAACAAACGTGGTCTCAATTTCATAAATCGTTGGGGAATAACGACCCGGGAATCATACTTCCCGGTTAATATACGTATAATATATATATATATTTGTGAAGATTTTCCTTTCTACCTTTGTCCTCAAGGGTAGTTTGGTAATTTTCTTTCATATTATATTTTATAATTACGTGTATAGATTTACTACGAATCAGATACCTTATTTCAATGTGCTTGGTTTTATAATGAAATACTGGATTCTTCACAATACAAATGGTGCTTTCATTATCAATGTGAATCTTGGTATTCATGAAGTTGAACAATTAATCAAGCATTTGTTTTTGGATCCATAACACATGCCCACGCAAATTAGCAGCCAGCAAACAAACTTCTGCTTCAGTTGTAGAATTGGCAACTATAGTCTGCTTTCTTACATGGCCATGAAATTCAACCTTTTGCTAAGAATTAAAACCCTTTGTTGTGGATTTCCTGTAAATGCAACAAATCCACCATCAATGTCTTGATAATCTGTAAGGTATGACTTGTTCCTAGTCATATGCCTAGAGCATCACTATCAAAAATCCCTTGATCCTGTAAAGCATATTGTGGATTACCCTGCACTCAAAATAAGAGAATTAGTTTCTCTTGGGGACCCAAGCCATCACTGACTTGAGTCTGCCTTGAGGATCAACATAGTCAAATATTTTAGGCTTGTTATGATCCACTGCCTTTAGAGTTATGTCAATTACTTTCTATTAGTCTCCAAATCAGCATGCCGAGGACTTAAACAAAATTTCCCTTTTTTCCCTCAGCAGTACTAACTACTACTTCTGGCCCAGCAGTAGTTACATTATTAACCTTAGCAGTATAAACTTTAATTAAAATTATTGGTTTTAGCTGCTAATTTTTGGTTTAAAAGGCCTTCTCAATGGTGAATGTGCTTTAAAATAAGAATATTTTGTGGGTGATGCAGCATTCACTTTTTGTTTAAGTGCGACAGTATTAACATGCCTGGCAGTACCAATTGATGTTGCTGCTCTTGGAGAGCTTTGCTTAGCAGCATTAACTGGCACTAGTCCAGACTTTGTTGCAACTACTGTTGGAACAAAATTTCTTTTAGGATATGGGTGAGTCAATTTGTTTTGGTGATTCACCCCCTAAGCATTGTTCCATACTGGTCTAACTTCCCTTTAACTAGTAACCCTTCATATATTATTCTCAAAATTTCAAACCATTTTATTCTCATAAAGTTACTGTCCTTGATTAAATAGTTAAGGACTTTCCACATACAAACTCAGCTTTTTTTGAACTCAAAACCATCCCTTAGTTTCTGAGTCATTATTCCATTCTAATTTCTTTTATCAACCCTAGGACTCTGACTTTTCCTAAGAGCTTGCCTATATGTGTGTTGTTCAATAATAGATTTCCTAGTATTTTTATCTGATTTAACAAAATTGATTTTAGCATAACTAGGTTTATTTTGTTCAAATGAAGGTCTAATCACACAATCATCATCACTATCAGACTCCCACTCTTCAATGATAGGAGCACTAGGCCTAACATCTTTAGGTTGTTCCAAACTATCCTTACTAGACTTAGATGCAGTTGATTCAATTCTAGGCACACTAGAGATAGTTTCACTCACATTAGTCTTATAGATAGAATCATCTAATCCAACAAAGGATAAGTCAGGTCTTGAGGGCATGTAGTTCCTAGTGTAGGGAGGGGGAACTGCATGATATCCCTTAACCTTCTTAAACCTATCATTTACTTGATTATTTTCCTCTTCAATCTCATTCACACTACTATCAGATGCACTTTCAAACACTTCACTTTTATTCAGATGACAATCATGCAATTCATTTTCATTCATTTGACTGTCAAAACCAACACCAGACTTGTTATTAACACTTATTTGACTATTTATCAGTTTAGTTAGCTTCATAGATGATGTTTCAAACTTTTCTAATTTTAGTTTTAAATCATCTTTTTCTCTTAAAGCCTCTGCTAACTGATTTTTAAGCTCTGTTATAGAATTATCTCTTACCTTAACATCATATTTCAAAAATGCAATGTCTTCCTCATAAACAACTTCATTTTTTTGATGAACAACAATTCTAGCTTCTAATGATTCTAAGCCTAATTGATAACCTATAATTTCCAGGTTAGATTTTTTAAGCTGCTCTTTCTGTTTATCAAAGTGTTCTTTTAAGGACTCATAGGATTTTAAGCAAGCTTTGGAGCAAGTGAATACCTCAGAGTCTGAATTTGATGAACTAGATGAACCTGAAGACAAATGGGCCATTAGAGCAAAGTCTGTGGGTCCTTCTTTAGCCTGAAAGCTCCAATCATAACCACCTATCCCATCTTGAACAACCAAGGCATTTGCAGGAGTCTCTACTGGTACAATTCTTCTAGAAACATCTCCATTTATATTCCCTTGATTCCTTGGTGCCCTGCATTCTCTAGCAAAGTGACCTCTCCTGTGACAATTGTAACATTCAACCTTTGTCTTATCAAAGCCAACAGTTTCTTTGCCATTGAAGTTCAGATTCCTTCCTGTCTTCTTTAAGAATCTCTTCACTCTCATGGTAAGCATGGCCACCTGCCATTTGAGATCCATTTCTTCAAGATCATCAGTATCAATCTACTTTAGGTCTTCATTGTCCAACTGTTGACTATTAGATTGACTGACAAAGAAGGAAAACATAACATCATCAACATAGGATGAGGAAGAAGCTTGTCCCTGTGAGTTAGCAGTAGAAACTTCAAGAGCAGTATTAACTGCTTCATTAGTACTGCTAGTGTTTTCTGAAGATACAAAAGCCACATTCTGAGAGTTTGAGCTTGATTGGCTTTTAATCTCATCTTCATACACCTTCAAGTTGTTGTACAAGTCATCCATGCTCATTGTGTCTAGATCAGATTTGTTTCTCATGATCAAGGCAATATTGTTCCAAGCTAGTAGACTTATTAATAACTTAAGATTTGCATCTTCATGGGAGATTACTTCACCAAGAATTTCCAATTGGCTGACGAGTTTCTGAAACCTATCATAGGTTTTAACCGGTCCTTCAGATCTTGATGCAGTAAAATTCTCATATTGCTGCTTCAGAATGGTTTTCTGCATTTTCCTTGATTCTTTGTTTCCTCCAAACCTGGTCTTGATAGCTTCCCATAGGGTCTTTGCATCCTTGATTCCATGAAACTTCAATAGGTGCTCATTAGGAATGGCCAACAACAAAGTGATTTTTGCTTTCAATTCATTCTTTCTTGCTAGCTTTTGTTCAACAGATTTGGGAGGAATGGGACCTTCAGTACTAGCTGATGCAATAGCAGGTGCATCACCATTCACAATAACCTACCAAAGAGCATAATCAGTGTGAGTAAGATATTGCTCCATTCTCATGCTCTATAGATCATAATCTCTAGTTTTGAGTACTAGAAGTTTTAGTGCATACACTGTTTGGGTAGTTTTTGACTGTGATTCCATCTTCTCTTTGAGATCTTATATAGATATAGTGTTCTTCTTATACATAGTTTCTCAACAAGCTCTGATACCACTTGTTGATCCTAATGAACAGATCTTCTTAGCTTGTAAAAGCTTAGTTAACCTGGATAAATCTAAACTAACTATAAGAGAAACTATGATTGTGAATACTACAAGTTATGCAGAATCTAACTTGTAATACTAAGAAGAACAATGAATACTAAACTTTAAATATATTGATTGCTAATATTCCGCCTAGGTTACAGAATAACTAACTATGAGATATGAATTCTATGCATATCTATTCTTAATTTAACTCATGCATATCATAATCGTAGTACTAACTATATAAGACTAATAGCACTAACTATTAATTATCAATACTAACTATACTGGCAGTACTAACAATGTATTGGCAGTACTAACTAATATAACTAACAGTACTAATTACTTAGTCTGTTTTCTTCAATCTTTAGTAGCAACATCAACTCTGAACCAACAATAGTAAATTAGCACCAGCAGTAGTAACTCAGAATTCCCAACAAAACTTGTGATCCGACTTTAATGATTTACGTAAACCTATGAACTCACCAACTTTATGTTGACACTTTTAAGTATGTATTTCTCAGCTTGCAATGGTGTATTTGATGTGCATGGAGTCCTCATCCTTCAAGATCATTTCATAGATTTTTCTCTGCATTAAAACTATGTCCTCGTTGTATCAAACTTTGATTTATTTTTCGATGCAAACTTTTGGGACCAGTTGTTAAGAACTTATTTATTTTAATCAAATCAACGAGGCATCATTTTAACGACTCACTTAGAGGTCGTTCTCTTATATCTTGTGCTTATGTATTATGAAGTAACGCCCCCGGTTACCTTTCCGCTGCTACATATTTTGGAGGTGTTACACCCCTTTTGTGCCAAGAACAGTAACCTCACGAATAATGTCTAACCAAGGAGAGCGTTTAGACAAAAAACTTGGAAAATTAAGAGCATCGTCTTCACCATAAATAGCTTTTATGAATCTCATCCATAGACAAGAATCATGAGAAAAAAATCGCCAAACCCATTTAAAGAGAAGAGCTCGATTAAAGCATAGAAACTAGAAATTCCGAGACCACCGTATTTCTTGGAAGCTAAGATCTTATTCCAACTAACCCAAGCCATTTTTCCTTCCGACCCGTTCATTCCATTAAAAAAGTTTGTTCTCATTGATTCCAAGAGCTCTAAAACTCCCGAAGAAACTTTAAAGGTAAACATATGGTATAAAGGAATAGATGTTAGAATCGATTGAATTAAAGTAAATCGAGCACCTATTGAAAGGGTTTTAAGCTTCCATTTGGATAAGCGGGAGGACACTTTAGCAACCACGTCATCCCAAGATTTTATTCTAGACATCACACCTCTAACCTTAACTCCAAAATGAACAAAAGGAGTGGTAAAATCGAACAACCCATAGTTGTGGTTGTTGCGTCGACTTCTTCTGGACGAGTGTCAATTCCCATAAGTTTACTTTTATGAAAGTTTATTTTCAGACCCGAAGCCAAGTAGAAACACTTCAAGACATTAACAATGGCGTGTATATTCAAGGAGTCCCATTTACCAACGAAGATAGCATCATCCGCAAATAAAATGTGAGAAAGTGTCAACGAGTTATCAATAGAAATGCCCGAGAACAAACCTGCATTTGTAACTTTAATATTTCATTTATTAGTTTCTCGTTTTCAATCGTGTGCGTTAAAGTATTCATTTCTATTAGTTTTCATTTCATTTATTAGTTTCTAATTTCCATTTTAAAGTATTAAGGAGTATTAAAGAAATCAGATAATTATCTTTACTTTTTTTAAGAGCTAAATTTTTAGAAAATCTCATACATGCTTTACAAGCACTAAAGATACACGTGTGTGTCACTTATTGTGTGTTAAGAAAGTGTATAGTTAAAGGATTAAGATCCTCTAAAGTTCAAATGAACTTTAGAGGTAAAGTTCCCTCACAAATAAAAAGAAAACCGGGTCCTGCAGTGTGCTCGGTATTACTTTTGTGAGAGAACTTTACCTCTAAAGTTTATTTGAACTTTAGAGGATCTTAATCCATAGTTAAAATGGTGTAAAATTTCCTAACTTAAAAGATAGCACGTAAAATTTCCTAACGTAAAAGATAGCACATAAAATTTCATAACTTAAAAGATAGTGATAGTGTTCAAAAAAAAAATAGCACATAAAAGTAATAACAGTACGTGCAACAGAGTACATGCATGCACCATGCACCACCACTACACCACTTGTCCACTTTAAAAGAGAAATCACTTCCACTTCACCAACTATTTGTTAACATTATTTTTATTATTTTTAGAAGAGTAATTACAAAGAGCAATGGTTATGATGGCGATTTGGCTCGTCGTTTCCGACGTGGCATTCGCCACTTGCTAAATCGAAACTCGTCATGTAGACGATGTAAAAAAAAAAAACCGTTTTCAAACGGCCAGTTTTTGAATAAATAATTTTTTTATCCCCTCTTTTATATGTATCTCTATTTTACCTATAATTTTCACACTTAATCTCAAACAAAAATCTGATATGACTTGTTTACTTTCACATACCATCGACGAAATCAAAGCTTTGGTTGAAAAACTAATTGATGAAGATTTCGTTCGTCAGAAAGCGATTATGAAGTTAGCCATGCAATTTGACAATGCATGCACAGCTAAAGAGGATATGAGAAAAGCATACGAGAAATGCAATGACATTTCACAAGAGAATCGTGCTTTGATCGACACTTTTTTGAAACAAGAATTTGATAAAGTTTACGAGATGCATCTTGCTTTGTTTAGAAAGACGGCAAAAATAGAACAACAAATGAATACTAAATTTGTTTGGCTATGGGGAAAATTCAATTAAGACGATTGTGTTTTAAATTTCGTATTTTAACTTTAACTTTTGTATTGTAACTTTAAATTTCGTATTGTAATTTTAAATTTCGTATTGTAATTTTGAATTCTTACTCTAACGGTTACTTTTACCTTATAAATACCCCTTTATCATCATTCATTTTTTCACACAACTTCTTATCAAACTCTCAAATATCATTTATTTTCACACAAACACTATGGCTAACGAACCAAACGAGGTGCGAGATGCTATCCTTAAGCGATTACGAAATGAACAAGAAAAGGTCACGTTGGCTAATAACTGGTTGGGTGAGATGACTCGTTATCTTCTCTAGATGCGTAGCCGTGCTGAGGAGGAAACGACGGTGCATTCTCTGCCTCTCGACCAGCCACTTAACAGCTACGGTCTGCTTACTCTGCTTATGAGCTCGGAATCAGATACGCGTATCACAACCGCCTTGGAGGCCGCTAGAGAATAGGTGATGAGAAGCATAAATGAGAAGCAAGAATTCATCAACAATTACCGAGCAATCTAAAAGCTTGTGTTCTCGTATTGTATCTTTTTTATTTGTCGTATTTTTTTCGTACGTTTTTGTAGTTTCGTATAGTAGTCTTATTTTCGTATTATATTTTTATTTTCGTATTATATTTTTATTTAAATGAAATGAATTTAGTTTATGTGAAAAAATGAAAAAAATTAAAATAACATTGTGGGTGGTGGGGCCTAAATGGCATGGGTTGTGGTGTGTTATGAGGAAGGGGGTATTTTGAGATATTGTGTTAAAATGATATGGCAATGATGTGACACTGATGAGGCTTAAATGACATGACTTTGGCAAGCCATGACACTTGATGCTTTAAGAGGGTTTTAAGAATTGATTATTTTTTATGTTTTTACTTATGCATATAAAAAGGTACTTTTATGCTGTTAGAAAGTAAGTGCTTTCGGAAACGGGGTTTGAATTTGCTTATTCTGTAAAAGATAATAATATTTGAAAAAAATACTTAATGTTTTTGGTTTAGTTTTTTTTTTAACGGCAACTTTATAAAAGAAAAACTAGCAAGGAGCTAGACAATTACAAAGAAATTAAATGAGGGTGTTAAAGCCAACTATCCCAAGTTAACGTTAAATTACTCTAGTTACAACACCAAGAATAATGAGCGGCTAAAAAAGGTCTCTCAAGAAAATGGACATCCTTCCGCGGGCTGTTAGTAGAAGCAAAAAAGCAAATGATACGGAAATGTCCACACACTCCACCGATGTCAGTCCTAATGTAAAAAAGCCTTCGCTAAAATCGCCTTCAATTTAGATTCCTAGCCGTATAGAATTTGAACCAACTAAGACCCATTAGATATAAACGGACGAGAAGAGATGCTCGTCCAAATATCCACTTCAACGACATGATGCCGCCTCGTTAAGATCTTCGCTAAAACGGAGCCAACAAAAGAAAAAACGATGAGCTACTTCTTCCTGAGGCCTGAATCGAACAAACAGGGAGCTAACATCAGTATCTATGTACTTACATTCCTTTTCTCCAATTCGATCTGTAGGAAGGCACGGTTAAGGAAAAAATTCCAGAAGCAAATATATTAACTTTTTTTGGGTAAATTTAACACAACGGTAGGATCGTTTTCGACTTAGGAAGAAAGGATCATCTAGAAAAGATTTCCTCGACATACCTTAACTACGAAAACTCCATCTCCACTCAAAATCACAAAAACCCCATCTGTCTTCCCGACGTTAGTTAAAAGAAACACTAGAATACTAGCAAGGAGAGAGATGATTAAATTGTGAGATTTCGATACCTCCTCTCACAGATCTCTCGCCAAGAAACATGACATAGGAACGGAGTGAAGTTTGTCTGCTACAGAATGTCGCTTGTTAGGTTATATAAGTTTATGCATATAAGTCGAGGAAACTTACCAAGTAAAAACTAATGAGATGCGTCAATCCATACGTCTTTCCAAAAAACGGTGGTACTCTGACCATTGCCTAAATACGAAGTTTGCATGAGAGAAGATGTCCAACACCTTGTTCTTTGAGAGAGGTGCAATTTCACTTAATAATTGGTGGCTCCAAAATCGATGGGGTAATGCTAGCTGCAAATGATGGGAGGAACCTGACCATGGATGGTTGAATGCACCTTGATACCACAAAGTAGTTGTCTTGAGACAAGAAAGCGCCAAACCCACTTCGCTATTCGCTTAAAGGGCCCTCTTTATAAGGGCAAAGAGATGCTAGAAACCTCCAAATACTTCCGACTGTTTAGCTTAGCTAAGGAACCAGATGAGGACAATTTTACCCAAAGCGAATTTTCTGACTCCTTCTGGCTCCATTAAAGAAAATTTCTACGAAGTTTTTCCATCTTATTAAGAAACGCGACTTCGGCACCTTAAATAAGGAACAGTATTTATAATTAAAGAAGATCCCAAAACCGATTTCAGGAGGGATAAGCCGACCCGACCTATAGAGAGGGTTTTAAGTTTCCACTTTGACAACCTCATGGAAGTTTTTCCAATCGAGTCGTATCCATAGCTTTAGCCAAGGACATTACCTACTCCATAATACACCCAAATATAGAAAGACGATTCTTCATCGACCGAGCAGCGCATGGTCTCTTTGGCAGAGCCATTGGGAGACAACAGGTTCGGAAATACCCATACCAGAGGAATTTCGGCTTTTTTTGAGATTAATCGACATCCCTGAAAGCGCATAGAAAAAAGCACTCTAACGATGTTTAAAATACCTTTTAGAGTTCCCATTGAGACCACTCTCCTATAAAAATCGCATCGTCCCGCCAAGAAAAGATGAAAGATTCATAAGGGAAGTTGTCGCAATCTCGAAAGCCATTATAAATATTCCCGCTTGCCACAGGCCCGAGAGTAGGACAACTGGAGGATCCTATTTTACAGAATTGTAAGGAGAAGGCGTAAAGGGTCTCCCTGTTTTCACAACACCCCGATGCAAATGATATTCTGTTCTGATGAAGGGCTTCCATTCACTAAAATGGAAGCCTTACCCGATCTTAAGCTGGCTTGGATCCAAGAACACCATTTACGCCCAAAACCAAAAGCAATTAGAACATCGTCTAAGTAATCCCATCTAATTGAATCATAAGCTTTGGCAAAGTCAACCTTAAAAATCATAGCTTTTTTATTCTTGATTTTACAACGAGATATAATCTCATTAACAATGAAAGGGCCATCGAGGATTTGACGATTAGGTAGAAATGCAGTCTGCACGTTCGAGATGAGATCAGAAATGAGATTCGACAATCGTGAAGCA
Organism: Tanacetum coccineum; assembly: GCA_026074375.1. Taxonomy (NCBI): domain Eukaryota; kingdom Viridiplantae; phylum Streptophyta; class Magnoliopsida; order Asterales; family Asteraceae; genus Tanacetum; species Tanacetum coccineum. The sequence goes on along the minus strand of BQNB010099940.1, from coordinate 5,152 downwards.
AGGATTTTAGTAATGACCTTGTATATACTCCCTATAAGGCTGATGGGTCTGAAATCACTAACCAATTTTAGATTTAAAATTTTGGGAATAAGGGTAACAAAGGATGAGTTACACCCTGCTGCAAAAGCACCATGCTCAAAAAACCATTGAACCGCGCTGCAAAAATCAGGCCCGATTGTTGTCCAGAATTTTCAGAAGAATTCAAAGGTATATCCGCCGGACCCGGCGATTTATTTTCTTCACATCCCCATACAGCTTTGCGAATCTCATCATTCGAAACCATTAACTCCAGATCGTCAGCTTGCTCCCTACAAAAAGGGTGAATACAATTCATCCTCAGTCACAGATTATTAGTGATCTTGCTTCTCCAGTTTTGACAAGAAGCAGAGCTCAAAAATCCAAGTTTGGTGAAAGTGCTTTCATTGGATATATTCAAGATCAACAAAGGACCAATCATACTTTAACTGAAAGGGTTGGAACGTTTCCATTGATGTATACCATGAAGGAACTTAGATTCTTCATCTCCTTCCACCGCCCACGGACTTTAGCTTTTGAATGAAATTCGCTATGATCCTAAGGAATCGAAAGATCATGTAATTGTTTCGACAAGTCCAACCGAGATAGAAGCATATCATCAGTAACCCCACCTTGATCCACTAAGATGTCGATATCACGGATCTGATCCTTAAGGTTTCTAATCCTCCCCGTCTGTTTCTTTTTGTAATCAGAAACCCACGAACGAATCTCCTTTTTTAGAAGTTGTAATTTCTTACGAAAGCGAATCATACTGTTGCTATCATCAAGATTGAACGAATTAATGTAATCATTTGATCAAACCCGGATAAAGAGAACCAAGAATGATACATACGAAATGGAATAGCTCCAAAGTCAACCAGAATCTCCCGAAGCAATATGGGGCGATGGTCCGAGAGATGTTTGTCAAGACAAACTGCCGACAAATTGGGAAAAGAGGACAGAAGACCATCTGTCACCAAAAAACGATCTAATTTGCTCATCTTTCCGGCCGACGGATGAACCCATGTGAAAGAATACCCTTCTAGTTGGATATCATAAAGACCCGCTCTAGAAATAAAAGAGTTGAAGGAATTTGCCCCTTGTGTATGAAAATTAGACCCCCATCGTTCCTCTTTACATCTAACTTCATTGAAATCGCCCATTACTATGCTTTCTCCATTCCATCGAGAGATAAGGGAAGAGATGAAGTTCCACAATATGCACTTGGAAGAAAATGATTGCGGAGCATAAACTGAGATGATTAAGACTTGAATCTTCTTAGGAATCCAAGTCCCAAACAAAGCCACGAAATTATCGGAAATAATATGATGATGTTTGAGAAAGATATTCGGATCCCAAGCACATAAGATACCTCCTGAGTTACCAAGAGCCTCACTAACGATATGTTCAAACGAGTAATTACCCCACAAAAATTTGATCTCTATTGCCGAAATCATTTCTTTCTTAGTTTCTTGAAGAGTCAAAAAACTAATTTTATGTTTAGATGTTAATTCCCGAATCCACTCCTTTTTAGCCTTGGAACCAAGGCCCTGAATATTTAAAGACAGACAATTCATTGGATAACTTCGTTCACTCCTTGAAGACCAATGATCTTCTCCATATCCAATGTACATCCTTCCATATTAAATCCCATGGTTTGACCTACCTTAATCATTCTTCGAGAGCATCTAAGATAGATCCTCCTTCCTTTCGTAGCATTCTACTGTCCCTGCCATTGGAATCTAAAGACACTTCTGGTTTTTCCACTTCCTCAAAAACACGCGAGTTAACAGAACCGTGTTGGACAATGAATTTCCCGTAGGATATAATGTATATTGCTTTTTATAGATTACACCTTAAGTCCACAACCGAGCTTGGTCCATATCTATCAGCTTATAAACCAACACATTTGAGATATATACAACTCAAGTTTTCAATTACGAGTGCA
>BQNB010099939.1:0-17220 GCA_026074375.1 Tanacetum coccineum | reverse complement strand
AACAAGTTTTGAACCCTAGTTTAGAATCAAAACCCAAGCTTCCAAGACTAAAAAACTTTAACTTTCCAAGAAACCCTAATCTTAAACTTTTCTTGATTAACCCTTTTAAATACTATACCAAGCCTTCAATACACCTTATAATGTCTTAGATATGATATTAGAATACTTGATAGAAAAATTTATGTGGGTGGTTTGTTTGTGCTTGTGTGAGCCGTAGGCTAGGGAGAGGACAAGAGAGGATTTATGTGAAGTTTTTGGTTAAGGAAATGCATGTGTGTGTTATCTACAAGTGTGCATGTATTTATATACCAAGGAGTGAGTCAAAGACACTATTTAAAGACCAAGACTATGAGAAATAAGGGGGGACGGTTAGACATAGGGAGTGAAACAAGGAGAACTTTTGGTCAAAAACACTAGTCATGGCTAGGTTATAATGAGCCCTAGTTTGTAAAAGGTCTTAGTTGGTAATTTGTGTGATCTATGTCCCCTTTGGTGTGCATTATACCTGAAAATTAGGGGAGGGAAATGAACTAGATGAGTCTTGATATTTTGTGTGAAAATTCTAGCATTACTTGAAGTTTTAAGATGTGTAAGTTAAGTATAAAGAGTATACTTGTAATGTGTAGGTTTTGGTTTGGTTCTTATAAGTATAATTCGGCTACAATGATAAACATAGGTGAAGTTTTATAAAACTTTGAGCATTGGGTATAAAAATGGGTATTTGTTGAAGCGTAGATAAGTTTTGGTGGTTCCGTGAATGCCTAAATGTATTTTATCGCGAAACGTAAACACTTTACGTAACCAATAAAAATAAAATGTGCAAAGTTAATAATTATCCTCCAAATAATTATCTAACACTTGCTTGACGTAAACCTTTAATTGTTTGATGCCCATTTACGTTGAATGATAATTTTTAGCTTACGCGATTTAACTATATGATGAGAATTAAAAGCAACGCGTACGAGACTAAAAATAAATAGTGAAATAAATAACGTCATAAGATGACCTGAAAACACAAGGTGTTATAGTCTTCCCCCGTTAGAAGAGCCTTGTCCCTAAGGCTCAAGTCGCGACACTTGACTAAGGTACGGGTTTAGTGAAAAGATGCGGATACTTATTTTGAAATTGGTCTTCACGTTCTTATGTTAACTCAGGACCCCTCTTAGAGTTCCATCGAACCTTGACAATTGGGATACAGCTTTGCTTCAACCGTTTGACTTCTCGATCTATGATTTCTACGGGTTCCTCCATAAAATGGATCTTATCATCAATATGAATTCCATCCAACGGAACAGCTAATGGTTCGTCGGAATAACACTTCTTTAATTTGGATACATGAAACGTATTGTGAACACTGCTCAACTCTTGAGGAAGCTCAAGCTTGTAAGCAATGGATCCAACCTTTTCCAACACCTTGAATGGTCCAACATACCTGGGGTTTAACTTCCCCCGTTTGCCAAAATGTACGACCCCTTTCCAAGGTGAAACCTTAAGCATAACTCTATCTCCAACCTGAAATTCCATCGGCTTACGCTTCAAATCGGCATAACTCTTTTGTCGATCACGAGAGGCTTGAATCCTTTGTTTGATCTGGATGATCTTCTCGGTTGTCTCTTGAACTATTTCTGGATCGGTGAGTTGAACTTCTCCAACCTCGGCCCAACAAACAGGTGAACAACACTTTCGACCGTAAAGGGCTTCAAATAGTGCAACCTTGATGCTAGCGTGATAACTATTGTTATATGAAAACTCAACTAATGGAAAATGTTTAACCCAACCCTTTCTAAAGTCGATCACACAAGTACGCAACATATCCTCGAGAGTTTGAATAGTCCTCTCGCTTTGTCCGTCAGTCTCTGGATGATATGCAATACTCATAGCCAATGTAGTACCCAAAGCCTTCTCCATGGGATCAGTTTCCCTTATAGGTAAGAAGAGTGCAGACTTAGTGAGTCGGTCAACAATCACCCAAATGATGTCATAACCTTGTGACAACTTAGGAAGCTTCGTGACAAAATCCATAGTGATATTATCCCACTTCCATTGAGGTATCTTGGGTTGCACCAACAAACCCGATGGCCTTTGGTGTTCAGCCTTGACCTTAGCACATTTTAAACATTTGCGAACATAGGTGGCGATGTCGGCCTTCATATTAGGCCACCAATATAGCTTCTTCATGTCCTGATACATCTTGTCAGAACCCGGATGGATAGAGTATTTTGACTTGTGGTACTCGTGCATGATCACAGTCCTTAAATCACCATAACATGGTAAACAACTCCTGCCATTTAAGCATAGAGTTCCATCGGCGCGGGGTTCCAACTTTTCCTTCGGTATATCCTTCCTGATCATACCTCCTACGTCTTCTTTTTTGAAGTTCTCTGGTTTCTGTGCCTCTATTTGAGCTTCCAGAATTTGCTTGGGGAGATTCAAACCAATAGTCATGACTAAGGCTCGAACCTGTAATGGCTTATTCCATTTCTTTACGGCTTAAGGCATCGGCCACTACGTTTGCTTTCCCTGGGTGATAACGTATTTCACAATCGTAATCGCTGAGCAACTCTAACCAACAACGTTGCCTCATGTTCAGATCCTTTTGATTATGAATGTGTTGTAAACTCTTATGATCTGTGAACACCGTACTCTTGGTTCCGTACAAATAGTGTCTCCAAATTTTTAGAGTAAACACTATCGATCCAAGTTCCAAATCACGAGTCGTATAATTTTTCTCATAAATTTTCAATTGGCGTGATGCATAACCAATTACTTTCTCTCTTTGCATTAATACATCACCCAATCCCTTATGCGAAGCATCGCAATAAACCATAAAATCCTCGCTTCCTTTAGGTAGAGCCAGAATTGGCGCACTATACAACTTTTGCTTTATTAACTGGAAGGTGGCTTCCTCCTTGTCACCCCAATCAAACTTAACTCCTTTTTGAGTATGCTTGGTCATTGACTTGGCGATCTTCAAAAATCCTTCAATGAATCTTCGGTAATACCCAACAAGACCTAAAAATTAACGAATCTTCATTGGTGTTTTAGGAGATGCCCAATCTTTTATGGATTCGATCTTGGTGGGATCCACGTGAATGCCTTGACTATCAATTACGTGGCCGAGAAATTATACCTTGGGAATCCAAAATTCACATTTAGAGAATTTAGCATGCAACTCCTCTTTCTTAAGCAATTCCAGAATTGCCTTAAGATGTTCTTCATATTCCTTCTTGTTCCTTGAATAGATAAGGATATCGTCAATAAAGACAATCATAAACTTATCCAAATATGGCTTGCACACCCAATTCATGAGATCCATAAATACCACCAATGCGTTCGTCAAACCAAATGGCATAACTTGGAACTCGTAATGACCATATCGAGTTCTGAATGCCGTCTTCGGAATATCTTCTTCACATACTCGATGCTGATGATAACCTGATCGTAGGTCTATCTTAGAATAAATGTTGGATCCTTGTAGTTGATCAAATAAATCGTCGATCCTTGGGAGTGGATAACGATTCTTCACCGTTAGCTTATTCAGTTCTTGTATCCGAGACGCACTTTCGAAATGATCCAAACTTGGCCCTATGAAGCCTTTGTCAGAAATCTCCTGGAGTTGGTCTGACAATTCCTTCATTTCAGATGGAGCTAATCGGTAAGGTGCTCGTGCTACAGGTGCAACACCAGGTATCAGCTCAATCTGAAATTCCACCTGTCAAGTCGGTGGAAGACCCGGTAAGTCCTCGGTAAATACTTCAGGAAAATCTCGAATGATCGATACGTCCTCAAATCGCTTCCCCTCCGACTTGTCTTCAGTCTTTTTTGTAGTAACATGTGCCAAAAATACATGACATCCTTTTAGCATGTACTTCTGCGTTTTAGTGCACGAGATGATGTTCAATAGAGTCTCGTTTCCCCGGTCGCTTCCGTCACCACGAACAATCAACGTTTCATTTCCCTAGGGAATACGAATGATTTTCTCGGCACAAACAATGACAACATGGTACTTTGCCAACCAATTCATACCAATTATGAAGTCGAAACTACCAAATTCTATGGGCATTAAGTCGATATTGAATGGATGATTTAAGAAGTTTAATGTACAACCCCGAATGATAGTGTTTATCCTAATTTTTCCCGTCGGCTAGTTCAACATCGTAATAATAGTCTAATGTAGTTGGTGTGATATCAATTTGGGAGCTAAATGCAGTAGACACAAAACTCCCATCGGCACCAGTATCAAATAGGATATAAGCATAGCGGTTATTTAGAAGGAACGTACCCGTAATGATATTTGAGTCTGGGTTTGTCCCTGCATTGCCCACCACATACACTTTTACTGGAGCATTGCCATTTCCAGCTTGATTACCATGGTTGTTGTTCTTCAGCTTTAGGCATTCTCTCTTAAAATGCCCCTGAGCACCACATTCATAGCAACCGTTAACCCTCTGATTAGCCCCAGTGGTTCTCTGATTGTTACCTGTGTTAGCATTGCCAGAACTCCTGCAATCACGGGCCAGGTGGCCAACCTTGTTGCACTTGTGGCACTTCGATGCACATGGACCATTATGATGGTAGTTGCACTTAGAACATTTTGGCAGAGATCCACCATACTCCCTTCTCTCACTAGGCCCAGCAGTGTAGGCCCTGCCAGTGTTATGCCTCTTATTTTGTTGTTGTTGGTTTTGATTGTTCCTTGAGGTGTCATAAGACTTCCTTTTATTCTCAACCTGACGTTTAGCAAAAGTGCGGATCTTCTTATCCATCAGCTCAGTTGCAAACTCAACTGCATCCTGCATTGTCTTCGGCTTAGATGCCATTACACTCCCATGTATCATGTTAGGAAGACCACTGACATATTTTTCAATCTTATCAGAATCTTCAGGAAACATCCTCCCACACAACAAAGCCAACTCCTGAAAGCATTAGGTATAACTTGCCAAGTCAGTACCCTTTACCTTCAACTCCCAGATCTCCATCTCTAATTTCTTGATCTTATTTTGAGGGCAGTACTTAGCAGTCATCATTTTCATAAGTGTGTTCCAAGACATGCCGTGAGAGACATCCTGACCAACTATCTTGACATGGGATTTCCACCATGTTAAGGCAACACCATGAAGGGTGCAAGTAGCAAACTTAACTTGGTTTTTGACTGCACAGTTACTGATATTGAAGACAGTCTCCATTCTTTCAAACTGTTGAGTTAGACCAACAACTCCTTTAGTACCCTTGAAGTTCATGGGTTGACACTTAAGAAAGTCAGTGTAAGAGCACTCATGAATAGGGCGCACATGTCTTGTAATACCACTTTTAGAACCTTGGCTTCCATCACCATTGAGCTTATTATTTCTTTGAATTTCTTGCTCAGCAAAAGCATCAACCGCGCCTCGGGATATCAATGCCCTGATAGGAACATCAATCATTGGGGTGGTGGCAGTGGCAGTGGCGGGGGTGGTTCTGGTTCTAGGTGCTTTCCTTGGAGGCATTTTCTTTAAATTATAAGAAAATATAATACACGTTAGATTTCATACAATCATAACCGCGACATGACATATACACAATAAATAAAATGAGATCACAACACAAGAGAGGTATATAGTAAACTTTGAGATCACATTGACATGAGATAATACATCCATTCCATATATAATCTGGAAAACATACATGACTGGTTCGGTTACAAAATGATCACTACCATTAGGTTACAAGATGAAAATAAAACCTAGAGCCTTACTAGCAGGGAGTTACCCCGTAATACTTAGTAGGCTATACAAAATAGCTAAGACATAACCAGATCTAAGAACTACTACCGGCCTCCTTTAGTACATCAGGATGTGTTGGATCTCTAGCAGGTCTCTGCTGACTCTGTAGTGCTACCATCTGAGTCTGCAATGTCCTCATTAGAGTCAGTGCCTCTACGAGCTATGCCTGTCGCTTGCGGTCTGCAACTTGCAAATCTCCAATCTCAGTCTGATGTGCTAAAACTGTAGTCCATAGTGCTCTAACCTCAGAACGTGCCATATCACTGGCATCCATAGACTTCACCCAAGCCTCACAAGCAGCTTTGGCCTCACTCTTCATAAGTCTAGTCGTGTGAGCATGGGAGCGCCTATCTCTACGTAGCAAGTTGAGCTGATCGGTCATCAAAGATCGATCGCTCTGTGCATCGTCAAGCCTCACATAGATCTCATCAGTATCTTGCCTAACAGTCGTGACAAGATATGTCATCCTCTGACCCAACTCTGCCACATCAGTCGCTGGTATCTCCTCTGCAATCTCATCTGGATCCTCCTAAATGTCAGTAATCCCGTAACCTATCTTCCTATCCAAGTCACGCCTAATCTCAGCATCCAGAGTGCCAACAAAACCATAATGTGCTCTAAATCCTCCAGTAGGTCTAGCAGTAGGAGCAGATGAGCTCTCCCTGATCTTATATTTGGGACCGGGAGCAATGCACAACCTCTTCTAAGGTGGTAACGTAACCTCGAGAACATCTGCTCAGTAGAGGGTAGAATCAAAGGTGGTGATGATGTAGGTAATGGTATAGGTAAAAGTGGTGGTGTCCCTGATGGTGGTGTTTCTGATCGAGGTGCTAGGATGTAGGTGAATGGTGCGGTAGCTCTCATCAGAACCATGGATGCTCTGGTGCGTGGAAGTATGATAGGTGGTGGTAATGGTAGTGGTGAGGATAAAGGTAATGGTGGTGGTGATGCAGTCCTCAACCGGATCTCAGTTGCCCTATAGCCTAAAGGTGCCTCAATGTAAGTAGGGCTAGTAGTAGGTGGTGATGGTATAGGAAATGGTGGTGAGGGAATATGAGGTAGTAGAGAGGATAATGAGGTGAGTGGTGATGGTGGCGGAATAGGCATGGCAAGAAGTCTGTCAACCTCTGCCTCAGACGGAAATGGTATAGGTGTATGAGCTCGGAGAGACATCTTGGCAGTGGTACGATATGCTGCTGGTGGTGGTGGTGTTGCTACGGACTCATCAGTCTCGAATGGCTATGTCTCCTCAGTAGAGGGGACAGGGTCCACAACTGGAGAAGCAACAGCAGTAGAGTCGGCCGGAGATAGGTGCTCCTCCTCCTACTCCTCATCCTCATCCTCCTCCTCCTCGTCAACGTCATCCCCCCAACGAGTCATAATCATCATCATCATCTCCTACGTCAACTAGATAGTCCATAGGACCATCCTCTGACTCATCCTCTAGATCTGAATCGGCAATGTAGCCCAAAGATAGGGCTGTGGGTGAATCAGTAACAACATAAGGCTGATCCTCAACGGGAACTTCCTCATTAGATAGGGACAAGTACTCGGGGTACTCTGGTCCCGGCACATAATCTGGTGAGAGCGGTGCCTGCTCTGGCTCCTCAGGGCCAAGCATGTAATTCGATGATGGTAGGTCTACCGGATGCATGGGGAGTCCATTGTATCCATATACGACGACTCCTGGAGAACCCACGTCATATGGCTCCTTGTAATTACTCGAGATGGATGTATAAGTAACCCCAAATGATGCTTTTTCTGATGACCTGACTGTATCTGTGACAACAAAAGTAGCTTATATAAGTGTCAATATAAGACCCTTATAGTAATACACATAGTATATTATAACATGTATATCAATCATGACAACATCTTGTCTAACCAACTAATGCAAACAAATGTATGTATGTCCCGTAAAAAATCCTTTTGTATGATACAATGTTTCAAAACGGTTATAGTCCAAATAAAAACATTTGACCTGGTTCTCTATAACCTTGGCTCTGATACAAATCTGTAATACCCCCAAATCGGGTCGCAGCGGAATATGGGTCATGAGAGCGTTACTTCATAGATCAATAGCACAAGATATATATGAGAACGACCTCAAAAAGAGTCGTAAAACTGATACATTGGATTTAAACAATTTGTTTGTTACAAAAGCCCATATCTTCACTTGTTCATTGTTCAAAAGGTAAAGATTCTAGCACATAACAAATATTTCCCCAAAATGTAATGCAACTAAATCTTTAATGCACGTGACTTCCAAAATGTGACCACCAATGTATTCCTTGTCTTGTACCTCATTGACCTCCTGAGAAAACATGCTTTAAAACTTCAACAATAATGTTGGTGAATTCATAGGTTTGTAAAATGTATAATGTAGGACCACAAGATTTCCCAAGTGTATGATAATGCAACAAATGCAAACATCACAAAAATGTGATTATGTTTCCCTAAGCTCATGACACTGAAGCTCGACATGTATGAATTGCAATATAAATTGCCTACATTGCAATATAAGTGTGCATGTATTTATATACCAAGGAGTGAGTCAAAGACACTATTTAAAGACCAAGACTATAAGAAATAAGGGGGGGACGGTTAGACATAGGGAGTGAAACAAGGAGAACTTTTGGTCAAAAACACTAGTCATGGCTAGGTTATAATGAGCCCTAGTTTGTACAAGGTCTTAGTTGGTAATTTGTGTGCTCTATGTCCCCTTTGGTGTGCATTATACCTGAAAATTGGGGGAGGGAAATAGACTATATAAGTCTTGATATTTTGTGTGAAAATTCTAGCATTACATGAAGTTTTAAGATGTGTAAGTTAAGTATAAAGAGTATACTTGTAATGTGTAGGTGTTGATCCCACGCCTTGATCGGTTATTTAGAATATAAAGAGTTTGTTACCTTGGAAGAATCCAAAATAACAAAGATTGAGACTTTGTGAATATAACAAAGTGTATGCGGAAACTACACTTTGATACTCTAGAGAAATGTATGAATGAAACAGTAACGATCACTCACAAACAATAAACACCAAAATCACTGCTTCAATATTATAAATAATACGAGTACTCTCTAAGTACTAGGGTTACACAACCTTGAAGCTAATACAGAAGATGTATGTCTTATATATTAACATTTTAATTGTTTTAACTCATATGGTGAACAGTAGTTTTTAATTTCATGTTGAGTGATATAATTTAGTTTTTTAAATTTTATTGAGCGTCATGTTCGAAGCATAGTCTTGATTATTTCATGTCCCTATCTTATATCTAATTTAATTTTTCCAAATTGTTTTTGAAAATAATTTAATAGTTATTTATTTTGATAAAGTTATTTTTTAAAAAGTATTGATTATAAGTAACTTCCAAATAGCGTATATTTTCGTTATAGCTCGGATTTTCGAGTTCTCTATATGCCTACGATCGTCATGACATGTAGTATTTTAATAAAACATAAAATAATACTTTTAAACAATTAATTTTTATGTACTTTTTATAAATTAACCATCACTTGTATAATGTTTATACTTCCATTCCAACATGTTTTTAACATCAATATAACAGATGAACAAGTATTTCAAACCATGATTAAGTGTAAAAATCCATTTCACATATTAATATATTTCCTAGATAGTGATTTACTATATAAACATTATATACACATAAATCATAAATGTAAAGAGTGTAGGGTTTTTAGATGACCTTAAGATGGAGTATGATGAAGAGTAACAATTTCTAAACCCTCGTTTAGAATTAAAACCCAAGACTTTCCAAGGATTGGAAATACATCTAACTTTCACATAGAATCCCTAATCTTGAACTTTCTTTGATTAAACCCTTGTAAATGCTAATTCAAGCCTTCAATACACCTTAGAATATCTTAGATATGATACTAGAACACTTGAATACTTGGTAATAAAAATTGTATGGATGATTTATGGGTGTTGAGGGAGAGGCAAAGGAGAGAGTTTGTGTGAAGTTTTTGGTTAAGGAATTGTATGTGTGTTTTATCTACAAGTCTTGCATGTATATATATATATACCAAGGAGCTAGTCGACTACACTATTTGAAGACCAAGACCAAGAATACACAAAGGGGGGCGGTTAGACAACAAGAGGGAAATAAGGAGAACTTTTGGTCAAGAACACTAGTCATGGTACTAAGTATAATGAGTTCTAAGTTGTACAAGTTCCTAGTTGGTTATTTATGTGCTCTTGGTTCCCTAGGGTGTACATTCGTCTCGAATTTTATGAGGGAGGGACTAGGATGAGTTTTGATATTTTATGTAATAATTCTAGTATTACTTGTAGTTTTAGGAATTGTAGGTTAAGTGTAAAGAGTATACTTGTAAAGTGTATGTCCTAGTTGGGTTCTTATATACATAATTCGGCTACAATGAATAACATAGGTGAAGTTTTATAAAATTTTGGGTATTGGGTATAAAAATGGGTATTTGTTGAAGCGTAGATAAGTTTTGGTGGTTCCGTGAATGCCTAAATGTATTTTATCGCGAAACGTAAACACTTTACGTAACCAATAAAAATAAAATGTGCAAAGTTAAGAATTATCCTCTAAATAATTATCTAACACTTGCTTGACGTAAACCTTTAATTGTTTGATGCCCGTTTACGTTGAATGATAATTTTTAGCTTACGCGATTTAACTATATGATGAGAATTAAAAGCAACGCGTACGAGACTAAAAATAAATAGTGAAATAAATGACGTCGTAAGATGACCTAAAAACATGGGGTGTTATAGTTTTGACTTTTGTTTTGTGAGGAATTTTTGTACTGTTGGTGTACTTTGGGCTGAATTCAACAAGACTGGGATGCTTCCTAAGTGAGACGATGTTGATGATATCATCCTTTCCTACAAATTTTTCACAAATGAGAAAGAAGGTCTTTGAGCTGAGCTGGAGGTAGGTTGTATGACTCTAGACTAGTGTATTAATTCTTATCAGTCTCAGGGGTGTCTGTTTGGGAGGGAGCTGAAGAAAAAAGAGCCTACTAGTTAGGAGGGAGTAAAAACTCAACTAGATACTGCACAAGAATTCAGAACAGAATTTATATCGAATCCGTCGGATAAGGGAACTTCAAGGATGACGAATGAGAAGCAGATTCTAGAAAACTTTGACATGACCAGAAGTACAAGAAAATGAAGCTTTTTCAAGACATGCAGCTAATTCAGAAACTTCAAAATGACCAGAAGTGTATATAGAAAGTTTTTGGAGACATGTCAGGCAGAAATCCTATCAAGACCGAAATCGTCGATAGAGAAAACTTCTAAGTCATCCTCAACTGTATATTACAGTGTGTTTGTCTGCTGTTTGAAGAAGTAAAGCTGTAGTATTCAAGAAGATCAAGGTCATTAAAGACAATCTCAAGGAATACGAGACTTCACTCTTATCATTTTGCTTTATTTTTGCTTGTAGGGAACATTGTAACTAATTTACGTGTGACACCATCTTGGAGGGAGATTGTTAGCCTTATTATTTTATAAAGATGGTGCCTTACATGTGAATTGGACTAGCTATAGATCGTCTGCTATACGCATGGACTAATAATGTATAAGTGGGATAGACAACTTTGTATTAGGCTATAAATACTCCCCATGTCTCTCCATGGGGGGTGTGGATGTTCATTTGGTCTTAATCTAATATTACAACTTTTCTCTTCCACCCTTTCTTTACTTTCTCTCACTAGAAAAACACCATGTCTTATCTTTTATATATTAATCATCCAAGACCTCCCAAAAAGGTTAAAGGTTTTTTGTAAGCGTTGTGTTGTCAATTTACATTAATCACATGCTGCGCATGGTGTCTCAAGAATTGATTACATGTCTAACAAGGGTATTTCATTTACTTTAAGTGGTCCATGGTGTCAAGAATGATTCACATGTCTAACAAGTGTATTCATTTACTCTAAGTGGTCCAACTCCCGCCTATTTCACCGGTCCAATTCACCTTACCTAGGCCCACTTGGAAATTACAGTACCGACCTATCTAGCCTAGCTCATGATTGTCACTGGTCTTCAAGCCAAACCGGTCCATCACATGACTCTTTACGTAGTTCAGTAGCCTTTAGGGTCAGTTATGTATCCGCATGCTTAGTATTATTTTATGAATTATGGTGGTTACCCGTTTACTCTGTCATCTGTTTACCTATCACAAGCAATCATGCTTCCCTATATATTTTTGACCATGACTTTACCGGACCTCGCTTGGTTTATGGACATGGGAGCCTCATCACATTTGGTGGACAATACATGTATGCTTACTTTCGTTTGTAATAAAAGTATTTATCCTTTTGTATTTGTTAGCAAAGGTCAATCTATACCCGTTATTAACACGGGACATAATTTTTTTGCCTATCCTCATAACCACTGCACCTTCATAATATACTTGGCACGCCCAACATTATTAAGAACTTAAACTATGTCGGTAAATCTACTAGAGATAATACATTTTCTGTTGAGTTTGATGAGTTTGGGTTTTCCGTAAAGGATTATCGGACTCGCAAGCTTATGATAGCAGCAGAGACCTATACCCTATTCGTCATCAACCTCTACCTTCTACTTTAATTTCATTGCTTTCTTTTAGTCTAACTATGTGGCATAGACGCCTCCAGCATCCTAGTAAAGACGTGCTACGTCATCTCAAGTCTAACCATTTCATATCTTGTAATAAAACAAAACAGTCCACCTTGTGTCATGCTTGCCATCTTGGCAAACATATTAGACTTCTTTTTTATAGTTATAAGTTGTTTGTTGAGTCCATTTTTGATATTGTACATTCGGATGTGTGAACTTCACCCATTACGAGTGGCAGTAGAATAAAATATCATGCTATTTTCATGTATCATTTCTCGCATTTTCTATGGGTTTTGCGTAATAAATTCGACTTATATGATAATTTTGTGCAAATTTTGTGCTTTCATAAAAAATCATTTTAACGTTGACATTAAGTCTTTAAAATGTGACCACATGGGTGCATTTGACAACACCCGATTTCACGACCTTTTTCGCCAACATGGCATTCAGTTCCGCTTATCATGTTTTAAGACATCTCAACAAAATGGGAAGTTGGAACGCATGCTTCGTATAATCAACAACCTTATTTGCACTTCACTCTTCTAAGCTCACATGCCACCTATCTATTGGGTGGAGGCTTTACACATGTATGTTCACCTTTTAAATATTTTACCCTCAATTGCCATATCTCACACATTATTATACAACGCCAAGCCCGTATAGGACAACCTTCATATGTTTTGATGCCTTTGTTATCCATACATTCAGGTTGAAAACAAACTCCTACCACGATACACGCCTTGTGTCTTTCTCGGTTACCCATCTAACCACCGGGGATATCGATGCCTTAACCTTGCTACTAACAAATTCATACTTTCTCGCCTTGTTAAATTTAATAAGGACGTATTTCATTTAGTTCTATGACACTAACCTCTCCCCCGTCTTTTGGTTTTTTACAAAACAATTTGTTGCCTCCAACTAGAGCTTCCCGGTCGGACCCTCCTATACATGCTACTGAGCCCACTTGTCCCACACATATACCAACTTCCCCAACTGGACCCTATACCCACTAACCCTACCAGCCAGTCACTATATTCGGCCCACCAAACTCCTAGCCCTACAACCACAACCCAACAACAGCCTCTCCACCCACAAACTAGCTCACCCAATTCAGCCCAGCAAGGACAACCTACGCCTAAACACCAGCCCATAACCAAACTAATTTTGATTCTCTAACAACCCGTCCTTATACCATCAAATACTCATTGGATGGTTACTCGTGCTAAGGATGGCATTTCTAAGCCTGTCGATCATTTGTCTCTTCACACAACCACCACCTCACCCATTTGGTGTTCCCATATTTATGTTCTTCGTGATCCTTTTTAGTAAAAAACTATGTTGGATGATTATAATGCTTTAATTACTAATGGAACGTGGGTTCTTGTGCCCCGTCCGACTAATATGAATATTGTGCATTCTATTTGGCTTTTTAGTCTTAAATTTAATGCATATGGATCTTTAAGTCGATACAAGGCTTGCCTTGTGGCGAATAGACGCAATCAGCAGTTGGGTATTGATTGTCATAAGAATTTTAGCCCGGTTGATAAACCGGCTACCATACGCACTATATTGAGTCTTGCAATTTTCGAGAATTCGCCAATCCATTAGTTGTATGTGAAGAATGATTTTCTTCATGGTCATTTATCGGAGACAGTTTATATGCATCAGCCACTGGCTTTATAGACCCTCATCGTCCTTATTATGATTGCCAGTTGAATCATTCTCTCTATGGGCTTAAGCAAGATCCTCGTGCATGGTTTCAACGCTTTACTTCTTATGCTATACGTTTCAACAGAGTAAAACTGACTCGTCATTGTTCATATTTCATCGTGGGATAAATATTGCATACTTGCTTCTTTATGTTGATGATATAATCCTCAATGCTTATTCTATAGCTTTTCTATAGAGAGTTGTCTCATCACTTCATAGAGAATTTGCTATGACTGATCTAGGCCCACTTAATTATTTTATTGGTGTTTCTGCTTAACATTCTACTACAAGTTTATTTTTATCTTAGGTTACTCATGCTTAGGAACCTTTTTGAGCTGGCTCATATGCAGAATTATAATCCTTTTCGGACTCCTATTGATACTGATTCCAAGCTTGGTTTTGACGGTGACCATGTTTCAGATTCTACTTTGTATCGCAACTTAGTTGGTGATCTTCAGTATTTTACATTTACTCATACTGATTTGTCTTATGTTATTCATCAGGTTTGTCTTTATATGCATGCTCTTTGGGAGCTGTATTTTTCTGATCTTAAGCGTATTTTTTGGTATGTTTGAGATACTCTTGACTATGGTTTACAGCTTTATGTTTCTAATACTATTCAACTAATGCTTACACGAATGTTGATTAGGCTAGTTGTCCTGTCACTCGTCGTTCCACCTCTGGCTATTGTGTTTTCCTTGGGGATAACTTGCTTTCTTTGTCTGCTAAGCGTTAGGCTACATTATCCAGGTCGAGTGCTGAAGCTGAATATCGAGGTGTAGCCAATGTTTTGCTGAAACAACTTGTTCAAGCAATCTTGTGTGTGAATTGCATGCACCTGTTTTTACTCCACTTTGGTCTATTATGAGAATGTAAGTGCTGTCTATTTCTCAAATAATCCAGTTCAACATTAGCACACCAAACATTTAGTGTAACAACCCGAGTTTCAGGTCAATGTTTATCCCAAGCTATAATAATTATTTTACTACATAATTGATTTTAGTCGTTTATGCTATATAAGGTTTGGTGAAAATTTTCAATTATTGGGAAATTACAAACCGTGATTGAGTTTCTATTCGTTTTTAGCGTCTGAGAAAGTTAGAAAAATTTATATTTTGATCCGAGAGCGTGATTATTTTAGTTTTTGTATTTTATGGCTTTTCCCTGTATTTTTGAAAAAAACGTGTCAAGAATCGAGGTTTACGTGATTTAACATTTTATTATATGTTTTAAAATAAATTTAGTGGGACAGAATAAAAATATTTACGAATGTGGTGTGACCCAAGATTTTTGGCCGACTATAAAACAAAAGAAAATAACTTTGTACTAAATTTGGAGGGCTATTAAGGATGGAGGGACTAAATGTGGCAAGTGATCAAACTATACCTCTATATATACCAACACATACACACTCGTTATTTTTTTTACAAAAAATTCATCCTCCTTTGTCCCCTTTGCTCCTCTACGATCGGCCATACACACGCCACCCAAACACTTTGATTTTCCGACATGCAATATGATCCAATTACAAAATATTAATCCTTGTATCATGGTGAACATATCCCACTAAAAATATTACACATTCAATAAGTATTTTGGTAATTTGATATTTGGTCAAGTTCTAGAAGTTTTGATCTCAAAAGGGTGTTTATTGAGGTTAGATTAGTGTTATTTGCAAGTGGGTTTTGTTGAAAAAGCTTTGGTTTTGGTTGTTGAGTTGTGTTCGAACCACGAACCACAAGGGGGAACCCAAACCGAGTTTGTGTGTTGATTTCTATTGTGTCAAAAGTGTTGTAAGTGTTCTATTTACATTGTCAAAGTTGTTAATTTGATGATATTGCGTGTTATATATTATGTGCTATAGGATTCAAGTGCGAAAAATTGTTGAATGTATGTTTGATTATTAATTGAAGTTTGATGGTTTTAGTATACATAAATAGACTAGTTAAACATATTTTGATAGTTGGTTTAAGTCAAAGATATCATTTTAAAGGGTTTTGCATTGACTAAGTTTGACCAGAAAGTTTGACCGCCCCATAGCGTGTTGAGAAAATTTTGAATTCTATTTTGAGCTTGATAAGATGATAGAGCTTGTTTTTACGAACATTTTGATATAAAACAGGTCCCGTAACCCTTAATAACGAAGATTTTACGACTAAATGAAGTTTGAAAATTTTTGGAGTAAAAGTTAACTAAGAAGTTTGACTTTTGAAAGTCAAACTTGCGTATACTTTTGAATATGGTTTATAATGAGTAAAAGGTTCGTAATTGAAGAATACTAGTAATCTAATGAATCAACCAAGAACAATAAGTGAGATGTGGGTTGGATTATTAGAGAAACTTGGATGGAATGGATGAATGTGTATTATGGAATGTATGGAAATGAATGAATAACAAAATGAACAACCAACCCTCTCCAAGACTAGGAGAGGGTGTATAAATACTACCATGGCCGGCCCATGGGCTGGAGTTGGGCCACCCATGGGCCTTGGGCCGGACTAGATTACTAATCTAATCCTTATACTAACTACGAGCTAAGACTTGTTACAACTTTGGAAGTGACCGACACTTTTCGTGTTTCCAACAATCTCCCCCTAAGGGAGGTCACTCCAATTTACAAACTTTAAACCTAGCATACTATGCTTTATCCTTAGTCTTTAGCTCGTACTCTTGACTTTCTCTTGTGAATATGTTGTAGTGATCATTGACTTCTTGGGATTGAGCTTGTTCCTTGAACTTGTATTTGACATAGGAACATGATCATACTTGAGATCAGCAACTAAAGCACAATCTCTTTGCCATCTTGAAACTTTGCCACCTTGTGGACTTGCGACTTCTGGACCGACATGCTCATACCATCTTGAAAAGCTTTAATGTTGCATCTTTCTTGAAATTCTTTAACTTTAACACTTTGACACTTCTAGAAAGATGTGTGGTATCGGAGTAGCGGAAGTCTTGAGACATGTACTTGAGCTTTCATAATGTCTTTATGTTTGTCGGTCGGGTATGAGCATGTGGCTATGGATCTTGTGAGCCAGCTGGAATCAGGAACCTTCACCACCATCTTTAAATAGCCTGCATAAAACAGTTAGCAATAAAGCGGGGGGGACGAATATGGTTTTGTCATTCGTCCAGGTTTAGTTGGAGA
>BQNB010099938.1:2638-24818 GCA_026074375.1 Tanacetum coccineum | reverse complement strand
TTTTTTTGTTGCTAAAAATCTATATAAATAAATAAATAATAATTAAAATTATGTAATTCGGTTATTCAGTTCAGTTTTCGATTATGGGGGTTTAATTTTCGATTATTCGGTTCGGTTTAATCAAATCTGAATTCGGTTCGATTCGATTTTCGTTTATACCCAGAAAAAATAAACCGAACAACCCGATAGCCAAACCTATGAACATCGCTAAAAATACGTATAGAATTTGAATCTTTTTTTACGATTCACTAAGTTTTGGGCTCTTTTCATCAAGGAAAAGTATTTGGTAAAGGATATGGGCTTTTACTGAATTGAATCGGTTCAAAAATGAACCATGCTGGGCTCATTACTAAATTGGATATGACGGTATTATCAATTTTTTATCCTCTGAACATAATTTATGGTAAAAAAATATGATTAGGACATTTAAAAAAAATATGACCAATTATGTGTCTAACAAGCATGATTGCTTGTGCGTTGCTGTGGGCGTTTTTTTTTTTTTTAATTATTTTTTTTTGGCTTAGCGTAGGGCGGTTTTTGATTGCGTAAGAACTGGACTTTCCGCGTGTTGCGGCGGGGCTTCTTTTTGTGCTAATTGATTACATAGTCCGCGCGTTGCCGCGGGGCATAATTTTTCGCGAATATTTTTCGAATGAATATTGAGTGGATGTATATATGTTTAGAAATGAGTCATTAGTTTGTGAAGAAATGAGTCATTTTGCTATCTTCAATAGTATGCAGATATATATATGTTTAGACATACGATTAGGCATACAACTACACATTCCAATCAATGCTTTTATGAAAGTGTAATAGCACTAGGTGCCCTGAAGTTATGGGTTAGTATTATAGCAATGTTGCAAAAATCGGCCTGGGCGGCCGTTTAATCGGCGATTACAAGGTAATCGGCAGTACACCTTGGAATTTTATGCAAATCGAAAAAAAAATCGGTCTTGTCAAAGCCGGCAATAAATCGGTCAATACTCGGTCAACTTGGTCTAAGTGGCCTAGGCGGTTAACGAAAGTCAAATAATTTTTTTAACCTAAAATTAAGTTTTCTTTCATTTTAACCTAAAAAAAACGCCTCCATTCTCTCATTTACACAAAGTAAAGATAACTTTGGTTGGTGGAGAAAAACTCTTCACTTGATCTTTATGTCAGATTCCAATCGAAGATAGATCTATTCATATAAATAAAGTTAGAGAGGTATGCTTGTTTAATTCTTATTTATATGAATGAATGAATGATGCTGGTTTAATTCTTATTGTCAATTGAAGATTCATTCATTCATATGAATTAAATAACAAAGATTCATTCATATGAATTAAATAACAAAGAGTCGTTCATATGGATTAAATAACAAAGATTCATTCATTCGTATAGTTACTCAGTGTAGTTACTCAGTGTGCGTGAGTTGATGATATTGTTACTCATTACTTCATTACTTCATTTAATTTTTGTCTAGTATTTCTGTTCGATCTGTCGTCACAGCATCAGTGATAGGTAAATAAGACACTTACATTAATATGGAAGGTTTGTTGTTTCTTAAATGAAAATCAATATACGAAGTAGTAGTGTATATGTTTTGGGTTTTCATTTATGTTATCAAAGTTAGTTTTGAGCTTTCTATTGTCCGTAGCGAAACGTTTAATTTTGAGCTTTTTAAATGATACACATTGTTCTCGAGTTTGGTTCATTCATTAGAGCAGTATAAGAAATTTGTTACTCACTACTTCATTAGCTTATTTGTGTTCCATTATTTCTTTATAAATGCACTTAAGCACAACTAAATATGACATCATCAGCGCCTCAACCCACAGAATCTACAACCCACAGAATCTACAACTAGTCAACCACCTTGAGAAGTTTGATCGGACTGTTGCAATTAAAGGGTGTGAGGTGAATGATGAGAAGTATGATCCAGGTAATGCGTTTTACATTTATGTAATATCTATTTACTTTACGAAATTTTTGATAAGCTGGAACAAAGTTAGGTGCAACGTTAGGTTAACTGCAGTATAATCTGTTTGCAATTGTTAGGCTATGACTATCAGTAATGTATGCCATCATATATAGAGATTGTGTACAGATCAATAGAGATGGAAAAATATTAAAATACTATGCTTTAGCAAATAAATGTGTGTCATCAACATATATCCATTCATTATGAAGATGAATCGAGAAATTATTCTAAGAGTTAACCTTTTATTATCTTATTTAACCTGTATTTTTTGCATTTTAGCACTGTGGTGGTCGATGTATGGTGGCTCAACTCCTAATCTCAAAAAGATTGCCATGAGGATACTTTCTTTAACCACTAGTTCGTCCGGGTGTGAAAGAAATTGGAGCACGTTTGAAGGGGTACACACAAACACCTTAATGGAGGCTGTTGGTCAATTTGGACTAGAGCTTTAACCTCCTAATAAATCGGGATTGGAGACACCTATCTTAAAAAAGAGGTTGACAGAACTAAGAGCTTGTTGAAAAAATATGAAGAAGAATGGGAGTTAATTGGATTCTCAATTATGACGGATGCCTAGTCCAATCGAAAAAGAAGGAGCATCATGAACTTGTGTGTCAATTCGAAGTTAGGCACTGTTTTTTTGTCTTCAAAAGAATGTTCGAATGAAGCTCACACAAGCGAGCACATATTTTAGTATGTTGACAGTTGCATTGAAAGTGTTGGTGTCCGGGAAAGTTGTTTCCAGTTGTGACTACAATGCGGTATAATATGGGAGCGGCAAACTTATTAAAGGAAAAGAGGCCAACAATCTTACGGACATCGTGTGCAACGCATACGATTAATCTGATGCTTGAAGGTAATAACTTTATAAATATATACATGTTAATGGTTACTAACTTACTGTTACTTACTTTGCTATTTTGTTAATTGTGTTTATAAGTATATAACCATGTATATTTTTTTGAAGCTATTGGTGGGCTGCCTCGGTTTAAGAAAACTCTTGATCAAGCAAAAAGGCTCACGATCTTTATCTATGCCCACCACAAAACATTGGCTTTGATGAGGCATTTTACGAAGAAAAGGGATATTGTGAGACCAGGAGTTACAAGATTTGCTTATGCATTTCTCACTTTACAAAGTTTGGCCAAAAAGAAGGCTCAACTAAGGCAAATGTTTACTAGTGATGAATGGGAAAAATGTAAGTTCTCCAAAACTGTTAAAGGAAAAGCAGCTTATGCATCGGTTGTAGCTACTCATTTGGAACGAAGTTAATTAATGTTTAAATCTTTTTTGCTCCATTAGTCAAAGTCCTTCGAATGGTTGATGCGGATTGGAAGCCTTCCATGGGGTTTATATATGGCGAGCTTAAAAAGGCAAAACAAGAAATCATGGATGCTTTGAACAATAATGAAAAATCATACGCCCCTATTTTGGATATCATCTCAAGAAAGGCATCTGGTAGGCTTGATACAGCTCTACATATGAGTGCCTACGTTTTAAACCCATATTATCTTTATAACGATTTGGAGGTCCAAAAAGACGATGATTTGAATGATGCCATTGTTGAGCTTGTTGAGACTTTATTTGGAGAAGATTATAATATGCAAAACCAAATCACATTGCATGAGTTTCCAATGTACAAGGGTAAACTTGAGAAGTTTGGTCGGACTGTTGCAATTAAAGGGTGTGAGGTGAATGATGAGAAGTATGATCCAGGTAATGCGTTTTACATTTATGTAATATCTATTTACTTTACAAAAATTTTGATAAGCTGGAACAAAGTTAGGTGCAACATTAGGTTAACTGTAGTATAATCTGTTTACAATTGTTAGGCTATGACTATCAGTAATGTATGCCATCATATATAGAGATTGTGTACAGATCAATAGAGATGGAAAAATATTAAAATACTATGCTTTAGCAAATAAATGTGTGTCATCAACATATATCCATTCATTATGAAGATGAATCGAGAAATTATTCTAAGAGTTAACCTTTTATTATCTTATTTAACCTGTATTTTTTGCATTTTAGCACTGTGGTGGTC
Source organism: Tanacetum coccineum (assembly GCA_026074375.1). NCBI lineage: Eukaryota > Viridiplantae > Streptophyta > Magnoliopsida > Asterales > Asteraceae > Tanacetum > Tanacetum coccineum. The sequence continues at coordinate 20,808 of BQNB010099938.1, read as the reverse complement.
GATGTATGGTGGCTCAACTCCTAATCTCAAAAAGATTGCCATGAGGATACTTTCTTTAACCACTAGTTCGTCCGGGTGTGAAAGAAATTGGAGCACGTTTGAAGGGGTACACAAAAAAAAGAGAAATAGATTAGATGCAACTAGAATGAGCAATCTTGTGTATGTCCAATTTTACTGTAATCTGGATGGAGGAAGACAAAAGAGAAAAGCTAGAGATCATGAAGTACTTCTAGCGCAAGAAGCAGGTGAGGCTCAAGAATGGATTGTTGAGGGTGAAGTGTATGAAGATGGAGTTGAGGCTGGACTACCAAGAAAGACAGTTAGCGACATAGGTACTCGAACAAGTGCTAGATTGCGAGAGCTTTATGAAGAAGAGTTTAAGTCTGAGGGTGAGGTTGAAATAGACGAGGAGATTGAATATGAGTCGGATGGAGTTCAAATCATTGAACAATACGGACCCGAAGAAGATGGAGCATCAATCTAGTATTTGTGTTTGAAGTAACTGAAGTAATGTCTATCAGTTTATGTTTAAACTTTCTAAGTAGTTAAATTGTTAAGTGTTAACCTTTATTAGCTATGTCTGTATTTTGAAAACAATGGTTAATTGTGAAACTTTTATTAGTGTATTTAAAGTGTCATATCCATCTCATACAATAAACTTTGAAATTTATATATAAAATTTGCAAAACCGATTAATCGGTATTAATCACGCCTAGACCGATTACAGGCTACAAGGTGGTCGACCGGCCGGCTAGCGACTCGCGATTTTTGCAACATTGGCAAAAAGTATTATCATTTTAACATTTTTTCCTTATAACTCAGAACTTATAACTTAACCTTAAACAAACCTTCATCACACAAGTTAGAGAATAAATTCCGACACACTTAACCCAATAAACCACAAACAGAACACAAAAACCAAAAAACAAAAAACAAAATCAAAAATGACATATAACTTAAAGTTGGGTGTGGGCTAGTATTACAAAGCTTAGTTATAAGCATTAGCGAATTCTATAATTCATGCATACCAAGAACTCTAAAAATGAAAACTATATGGACAAAATTTGTAATTTAAAAAAAAACACAAAATTTAATTTATTTATTTGTTTTATATATATACTCCATTCGTCCCAAAATTATTGTCCACAAATAAAAAATACACAATTTAAGAAAAATGTATTAATTACTGCTTTGGTTTCTACGAAAGAAAAAAAAAGACAATTTTACCATTTGATAATTAATTAGCGTTTTATTTTATGTTTGTAATTATCAATTTGAACTAACGGTAATAAGCTAAACTTAAGCAAAGCAAACTATTATTTTTAGAAGTAGACAAACTAAAAGTGAAATGTAGACAATAATTTTGGGACGGATGTAGTAAATTGGATTAAGAGTAAATTGCATTAATCGTCTCTGAATGTTGAAAAAATCGCATGTTTCACAACTTTTTCGAAACTGCATATACCACCGTCTATGTAGGAAACTTTTGAGGCATATTTCGTTATTTCCTCACAAAGAAAGAAAGAGTCATTTATCTTTGATGCAAGAACGAAAAATACCCATAAAGGATTTTTCGAGAAACGATATGTGCAGTTTTGAAAAAGTTAAAAAATACAATTTTTTCAAAGTTGAAGGATAATTTATGCAATTTACTCTTGGATTAGTTAATGATAGGACTTAGGAGTATTAAAAAAGAAGAGATAATTACACAAATCGTCCTTGTGGTTTGCCGAATCTAACAGATTTGGTCTTTGTGGTTTTGATCCATTGCGGGTTTGGTCCCTTGGTCAAACTAAGGAAATGTTGGTAAAAGGACTAAACCCGCAATGGATCAAAAGCATAAGGACCAAATATGTTAGACACGGCAAACCACAAGGACGATTTATGTAATTCTCTCAAAAAAGAAAGTAGTTAAAAGGTTTCTTGTTGAGTTGGGAAATCAGAAAACTTGCATCTTTCACATTCCGTGTTGTATCAAACAAAGCAATTTTCCCTCTTATAAAATAAATCAAATAATTCCTTGATTTTGACATATATTTTTCTTTGCCTTCTTTTTTGGGTTTCCAAAAACCAACTCTTTCACGTAATTTCATCACCTCTTTATAATATTTTTTTCTTGTTTTTTGTTATAAAGATTGAATCTTTTTTGTTGGTTTTTTAACAATGTTGTTTAATTGTTTGAAATTTTCAGAAACCAATCAAAAAGCAGCAGCAGGAGCCATGGTTAAATGCTCTTCTTTCAAGATTGAACACCCTTTGGGTATGTATGTATGTTGATCATTCTATTATTTGATGTTTTTTTATTATATGTTTTTGTTGTTTTATGATTTTCTTATTGATATTGTTTGGGAGTGTTTGTTTCGGCTTATGGCTTATTTGGTTTTCGGCTTATGTTTCATAAGCTCACTTTTCGTGGCTTATTTTCAAACTTTGCTTATATAAGTTTAAAGCTTATATAAGCCCAAAAGTTTCAAAATAAGCCACAAAAATTGAGCTTATGAAACATAAGCCCAAAATCAAATAGGAGTAAGCCATAAGCCGGCTATATAAGTCAAACAAACACCCCATTAATATAAGGATCATAGATGATAAGTTGTTTTTTTGTCTTTATCATAAATGGGTTAATCCGATTAGGTTTTTCTAGTTCAAGGTTGTCAGGGAGGGTGAGTCAATTTACATGGCCTAATAGACCCAAATACGCGGCCTTATAGTTTGTTGGGGAGGTTGAGTCTGGGTCTTTGACTCAGATGTATGTGGCGTAATAGGTTTTTGGATAGGGCGAGTATTTGACTTAAATGTACTTGGCCTAACTGCAGTATCCCTGTGATCGTTTCTGACCCTTTCCTGGCCATCCCGAAGATGCATACCTAGTGAGGTTTGAACTTTGAACCTAAGACCCGTTCCCTGGCCACCCTGATTCATGTTCTTGTAAAGTTTAAAGCGTGTCTAGAAGAATGATGGTTTGTTTATAATGAAAAGCCAAATAGGTCAAAAGAAGTTTTTGGTTGCTTATTTGCTGATTACAGATAAGCAGTTTTCAGGGTGTTTAGGATTGTTTATCCAAACTGTTATGTGGATAAGCAATTCCGATTAATAAGACACTTTTCGGTTTCATCCTACTAATTCAAAAACCATAAGCAATCTTAGTAACCATTCCCAAACACCCCCTTAGATTAATAGTTTTGCTTGATACGTTTGATAGCCATGTCTTGTAGACTTTTTATCTAGTTGTGTTTCGTATATTCGGTTGGTGGTGTCGTCACGATTCGTTTGTTGAACACTTGAATACGTGTTTTAGTAAATGAGGCATGATGGGTCTTAATGAAATGTATTAATCAACAATAGTATGTTTACCATTCGCTCATTGCGGCGTGCTTAGAGATGATTCATGATAACTTTTAACTTATATGTCTTGTGTTTGACTCGAGACGTAAACTTACAATTACCATGGCGTGTGTAAATGGGCTAAACAGAATTGACTAGAAACACTAACTTGTGTCTATCTCTAATGAAAGTATATATGTTTTTGTTTATATAGAGAAGAGGCTGGCCGAATCCTCTCGCATCAGAGAGAAGTATCCCGACAGAGTACCTGTACGACATTTCGTTTCCTTACTATCATACCTTATGTTATATCACCCGTTGTCTTTAAACACTCTCTTAAGTCAGTTTTCCTTTTCAGGTGATTGTTGAGAGAGCTGAAAAAACCGACATTCCCGACATAGACAAAAAGAAGTATGTTTAACGTCCATCTTTCAAGTTTCCATCTGTATTATATTACTCGACTATTATGGTGTCAGATATGAACACTAAATGTGTATGTTCTTGAATTGCAGATACCTGGTACCGGCTGATTTGACTGTTGGTCAGTTCGTTTATGTGGTTCGTAAGAGGATCAAGCTTAGTGCCGAGAAGGCTATATTTGTTTTTGTCAAGAACATGCTACCACCAACTGGTGAGACCCGAATCTTCCTTTACGTTATCTCGTCTGTTATTTTGCAATATCTCTGAGTCAAGATTTGCCCGAGCTTGTGTGACTCATGAAAAATACAGTTTTGCTCACCAACTGCTCAATTCTTGATCATCGTTCTTCATGCTTAACTCATATTTTCTGTTGGTGTCTGATTGTTAACAGCTGCTTTGATGTCTGCAATTTATGAGGAAAACAAAGATGAAGACGGCTTCCTTTACATGAGCTACAGCGGTGAAAACACGTTTGGATCTCTAGAAATGCAGTAGGGCTAATATGTCACTAATGAAACTGGCAAATGTAAATTCTTTATGTGCATACAGTTACACGCTTCATTTGAATTCAAGTACATGATTACATTGTGACAACTTTTATAGTTTTATAGTTTAATTGTTCTCGTTTCATGCCATCTTCCTCTTTTCGTGTTTGTCGTGCTCAATCTTTCTCGTTGTTGTGGTTCTGTAATGGACGTCTTTGTTCTTGACACCTTATTATCTTCTGAGTTCTGATGCATTAGTTGAATATGCTGATCGGCACATATTCAAGTTTAAATAAAAGTTAAATAACATCTATTTACATATAATTTTCGGATGATACGAAAAGGAACATTACTGAGAATGGAAAGAGTCAAGTCTTGACTCGGTATACCTGGTACTTCACACATCATGGTCCACCAACACTTAAACAAATCACTGTCTGCAATTTGCTATATTCAAAACCAAAATGCACACTCTAACATGTTGACAACATTGTTTTGTGGAATCTTTTGAAAGATTCAAAAGCTTGTTGAAACCTACCTCAAATTTAACCTGAAAAAAAAGCTATGTAAGAACCTTACTAAGCTATTAAAATCTTGAAATTTGGCACAAAGTGGATGGCTTTGAAGGTTTTACCAATGTGGGCAGGTGCCAAACAGTCTCATTCTCAGTCGGGTGTCTCTTGTTTTGGTCAAAACAAGAGAAAAGTTCATATATCTAGCTGTCGTAGAGTTAATCTTGCTAAATGTGAGATTTTGGGAAATAACAATGTTGAAAATCAGAGGCTTATCAGTCTATATTGTACGGGTTCAAGTTCACAAGACGAAAGAATTGACGAGTCCCAGATCACTGAGCTCAAAGGGTTTCATAAAGATTTGTATTCTCTCCCAAGTGAGCCATTTTTAAGATTATTTGAAGCATGTTTGTGTCGTTCTTTAATATGATATTGTGCGGTCTATCAATTTGTAGCAATGGTGCTTAAAGTATGATCATGAGCACACGTAAATCAACCCATTATGCATGTGTGTTTCAGGACCATTATCTGCTATGGATCGTGACCCTATTGGTAGCAATGGTACAGAGGTCCGCGTTGCCTACCAGGTTATACAAATTCACTACTATCCTGCGCCAATATCTTTAAAGCTTTATTCTTAACGCTTATAAAAGATATATTTGGGATCCTGTAGGGTTTGCCGGGGACATATAGTGAGATTGCAGCCCTTAGAGCATACCCAATGTGCAAAGCAGTTCCATGTGATCAGGTTGAATCTGTATTCAAGGTATCATTTATCCTCAGGTCTTTAAGTTTTTACTCGAAGTGCTTAATAACTATATTTTGTATTTTTATCTGCAGGCCGTTGAATTGTGGTTAGTGGACAAAGGAGTACTTCCAATAGAGAATTCTATCGGTGGAAGTATTCATCGAAATTATGATTTATTACTTCGTCACAGGCTGCACATTGTTGGTGAAGTTGAGCTGGTTGTTAATCATTACCTCTTAGGATTACCTGGAGTAAGAAAGGAGGAACTAACACATGTTTTAAGCGACCCTCAGGTTAAGTTTGAAGTTTATCATCTTCTTATAGAAAATAACTCGAGTTTAATGAGTTTTGTTATAATATTTTCGCAATATTACAGGCACTTGAGCAATGTGAGATTATGCTGAACCAGTTGAACATTGTGAAAGTTAGCACCGAAGACACTGCTGGTGCAGCTCAGGTATCATATCGTACTCCCTCCGACTCAAATAAGGAGTCCATCAGTTTGTCTTGATGTAGGGGACACGTAAAGATATAAAAAGGGATGGAGGGAATGTATTGGTTTTTAATTCTCTGCAGTTATGTTATTTTCCAAACAGATTGTAGCGTTGGACGGCATACGAAAGACTGGAGCAATCGCAAGTTTGCAAGCTGCAGAAATCTATGGTCTTGACATTGTAGCACAAACTATCCAGGTTTGATGTTAGTATTAGGCGTTTGACTATTAGTCAACTATCGTTGTGCCCATAATTCGTAATGACGTTCAATAGCATAATACTTTTGTTGCTTTCACCAGGATGATTCAAATAATATTACTCGCTTTCTAATACTGGCAAGGGAACCAATAATCCCTATAATCGGTAAACCCTATAAGGTAAAGATTGTTTCTTTATCTTCTAATCATATTCTTTAAGTGTATTCGACACTTTGACCATTTGAATTATTTTTCAAGACAAGCATCGTCTTCACATTAAAACAAGGTCCTGGAGTTCTATTCAAAGCATTGGCCGTTTTCGCTCACAGGGACATCAACTTATCAAAAGTAAAAAAAAGTAACCTCCCCCCCTCACATAATTTTACCCGACAACCTTTTCATCGTCGAGTTTCATTATTCAAATAACCATATTGAAAGCATCTTGCTTCCTGTAGCGTGATTTTCAGATCGACAGCAGGCCACAAAGAAATCGTCCACTTAGGATTGTTGACGACAGTAACAAGGGGAGTCCCATGTGAGTGTTACATTTAACATAACGATTCTAAATGATTATATATGGTAAAGTTGTTGAAATATTTGGGTCTGATATAGGTACTTCGACTACCTTTTTTACATCGACTTTGAAGCTTCAATGGCAGATCCTCGTGCCCAACTTGCTCTCACTCATCTAAAGGCAAGCCATTTTGAGTAACAACAAATCTACACGAGAAAGAATTTATCATAACGATCTAAAGGACATATGGTTTCAAGGTCAAACTAGCAAGTTTTCAGTTTCGAAATCGAGATAATCAAGTCAAGATCCCAACAAAAAAATTTTGCATCAAGTAAATTTCTATATAAGAATGGGGTTATCAAATTTAGGTTTTGAAATCACAACTTTGACTAAAAAAGTCGATGTAGACTTGCAGAAAACTTTTATTTTATAAACATGAAAAAAACAAGATTAAATGGACACAAATGTGACTTACTTTCATAACTGATTGCAGGAATTTGCCACGTTTATTCGCATTCTTGGTTGCTATCCAATGTATACGGTTCCATAGATAAGCGGTTTCTGTACATCCTCAAGATGATTGCAAATCGGATGATCCAATTTCGTTTATTTTCTCTTTTGTAACATATCTAAGGACAACATTTTGTGATCGCAGAATGCAATAAACATCAACACTTTAAACAAATAAGATTTACCGTTTTCCATCCATCTGGATCAAGGAAAGAAAAGATTTTAGTACCAATACAGGGAGCTAGTCGCGGTTGCTTGGTAATCTCTCCGCCAAGCTCTTGGATGACATGGCTGACAAGTTCAGCGTTTTTATACACATCAGTGGTACTAATTGCAATCTATAAACATCGATTCAAAGTATTATCATGCCAAAGTTTACTGTGTTCAATATAATGTTTTAGTAACTCAAAATGATACAAGAAACCGTGAACTTTTAAGCGCTATATACCTTTTGTTCTGGTCTATCGATTAAACTGCATTTACCTTTTCATATAATTTAATGGAGCGATCAAGATCACCGACATGGAGCATTACTTGACAAAGAGGTTCAAGAGTCGCGGGCCTTTCAAAGAGTTCAAAAAGGTAGCCATCAGGATCTTTAGCAAATGCAATTACAATCGACCCACCTTAAGCTGGACCTGGCTCCCTTGAGATGATTCCACCTTTAGCCTTAATATGTTCAGCAAGTTATAAACCTACCAAACCGAACGATATTTAGCACTATATATATATAGAGGAAAATCGACAACATAAGAAGTAACGAAACACATACATCCGCAGTGGCGCAGTAGCACCTGTAAAATGCCCAAATCCTTCTCCTACATCATATTTACCGTTCCATAATCTGTTCAGTGACGTAAACCAACAAAGATGATATTAATGAGCATCATGAACCCAAAACACGGAAAAAAAAACCAACGATGGATTTAGAAACATACTGTATGTAAGCTCAACAGCGAAGTTAGATTCTTCGGGGCCGAATCCAAGAAAATAATTTTACTTATCCTTTGGTACATCCCTTTGCCTCAGTAATTTCTTCCCAAATGCTTCTGTATAAAACCTGATATACCCAAAGTCAAAACAAATGAATATATAAAACACGACTCCTGTAACATATTGGTTGAAAATCTGACTGAGATTGGTGATGTACTTAATGCTGCGCTCAAGATCACCAACACGATAGACCGCATGTAAGAAACGTCGTTTATCTAATTATCTTTTTGTGGAATATCCAACACCTAATCGGTCACTCGTCAGTCAAAACATGTCTTAGGAAGTAACCAGTATGATTAATTACTAAAATACTCGAACATTTTTTTTAGCAGGATAAATTTCATGTGAAGTTGTGTACTATTGTTATTTCTTAGATTTCATCATGCATAATTTTCGAGCCCACAACCGAGATCTAAATTAGAGGCTTGTTAATTAGCTTATATTGAAATTCCAGTCTCGTTCTTCGAAACTTGTAATTAAATGGTTCTCAAAATGCAAGTTTGTCTAAATGAACCGTTAGACCAAGCCATGGTAAAAAAAAAAAAATTATTGGAAGCCGAATGCCCCAAACTCTTTCGTTTGTTCTCACTTATACATAAATCTTAGTACTGTATTTTGTGATTGCAGAATGCAGAAAAGAATGGTTAGGACCTCAAGCAACATACAGTGATAAATATGGTAGCAACAATAATCACACAAATCGTCTCTTTATATAATAAACAGACTCAACAAATACAACCGTCCTTATATGTAATAATCGCCCAGACAACCAGATTTCATGTTACATATAGATGCTATGCGCCAAAGAAATGGCACAACTTTATTCAAAGCGATTGCATCATCACCTACGCGTTACCATACCCACAAGACGCAAAGCTACTCTTCCTTGTGAAGCTCTTTCAGAAAATCTTCATGATCAACCAGAACCTACACTCAACCAACATATAAAGATTACACTTCTTTTTTGTTGCATAACCTCAACGCGTCTATCACAAAAGCAATATGGCATTTTGACCTTTTAAGTCAGACAAACAAATAAAACAAAAATGTTAAAAATAAGTGAGATTTACCGTTTTCCAACCATCTGGGTCAAGGAACGAAAGGATTTTAGTACCAATCCCGGGAAGTGGTCCTGCTTGCCTGGTAACCTTTCCACCAAGCTCTTGGATGACATGGTTGACAACTTCAGCGCTTTTATACACGTCAGTGGTACTGATTGCAACCTATAAACACCGCCATTAATAAGCATAACACCTAATATGAAGATGTGAATAAAAAAAAAAGGAAAGAACATATGAACACACAAATTGAATGTACAAGATTCACCTGTGCATATGCATTTCCTTTGGTATACTCGGTTACACCATAATTGTATGTGAGCTCCAAAACGATTGTTTCTTTTTCTTCAGCATACCCCATCATTGCCAAAGTGTACTGTGTTATGAATAATGTTTTAGTAACGGTCTAATTGATATATCAAACCGTGAATACCGTAATGATTAAACTACATACCTTCTGTTCTGGTCTATCAATGGTCCTGCATAACTTCATCCCCAATGCCTTCACAAAAATGGATCATATTAACTTTACATGCCATAAGTACATTACATCAAGTTTATCAGGAAGTGCACAAGAAAACTATACCTTTTCATAGAACTTGATGGAGCGATCAAGATCACCAACACGAAGCATAACTTGACAGAGAGGTTCAGGAGTACCAGGCCTTTCAATGAGTTCAAAAAGGTAACCGTCGGGATCTTTAGCAAAAGCAATTACACTCGTCCCACCCTTAACTGGACCTGCCTCCCTTGTAATGGTTCCACCTTTAGTCTTGATGTCCTCAGCAAGTTTGTAGACCTACCGAAAACGCACCCAAATTAGCACTAAAAAATCGTATTATATTTGACATCACATGAAGTAATATATAATTGTAAGACATACATCTGCAGTAGCAATTGCAAAATGCCCGAATCCGGTTCCTATATCATACTTATCCACTCCATAATCTGTACATTAACATATAGATTAACAAACATTAAAATAAACATCATGAACCCGAAAGACAAAAATAATATTGCTTGAAACATACTATATGTAAGCTCCACAGCAAAGTTTGATTCTTCGGGACCAAATCCAAGAAAAGCATTTGAGTACTTCTCCTCCGGTATGTCCCTTTGCCTCAGCAATTTCATCCCCAAGGCTTCAGTGTAAAACCTGAGATAAATACAGTAAAAACAAATGAGCAAAACACGCATACTGTAGTATATTGGTTGAAAATGTTGAAGATGTGCTAACGTACTTGATGCTGCGTTGAAGATCACCAACACGATACACAGCATGTAAGAAACGACGGTTATCCTTCTTTGGGAATTCCAACACCTCGGCACTTGGGACACTGGATGCAGCCTCAGCCATAATGGAAAATGTTTGGTTGTTACTCTGCTCATTAACAACAGGCTTATATCAGAATATTGATGATATAAGTGCATCATAAGTAGTTAAGTACTCACTCAACTGCATTTAAAGTTACACTGCTAATACAATCTATGTACTTTGAATAATAAACAAAAAAGTTACTCCTTTTATAACAGTCAAGAAACTAATATCCACGTCTCCGAGGTCACCGCTTAAGGGTTGTAGGTAAGGTACTTGTACCAATTAAACTTAGTGCCTGTACATTTATAATGAAGCCACCAAAATCTATGCAAGACTGACTGTTTATTCGACATATTACTGGCTGTTGGCAGCACTTAGACAACTAATAATTAAGCCAATATTTGCATCTCTTAGCTGAAACTTCGACAAATGAAAAATTCTGCAAACTCATATTCTGACAAATCAAAACTTGTGGCAAGCTATGCAGAATCCAAACAAAAAAATTTTAACGATCACAAAATGGCCAACCTCCGGACAAGAGGTCAGGGGTTCAAACTTCACTAGGTACGCATTTGGGGTGGTCAGAAAAAGTATCAGAAACAGTCACGATAAATACCTCGGTTAGGCCCTGTGGAAAACCTTAACTACCTGGGGATGTTTGTTTCGGCTTATGGCTTATTTGGTTTTGGGCTTATGTTTCATCAGCTCACTTTTTGTGGCTTCTTTTGAAACTTTTTCAGCTTAGATAACTTTTCGGCTTATTTTGAACTTATATAAGCCAAAAAGTTTCAAAATAAGCCAGAAAAGTGAGGTTATGAAACATAAGCCCAAAACCACATAAGCCATAAGCCGACTATATAAGCCGAAACAAACACCCCCTAAATATCTTATCTTTCATAATAGTGATAGAAAAAACAAGTTTCTTGGAGAATAGTTTAATTTCCAAAGTGGGTACATCATATATTTGTGCAAGATTGATCCTTTTGGTGTATAAACAATAAATTATGCATAATCTATAACAAATATAAAAAGGGTCTAATTTATTTACCAATCAAATAAAAAAATTACTAAAAGCAATAAAGGGATCTTCACATAATGAAACAAAAATAGCAGATCAAACCAGATATAAAAAGTATAATAAAATTGAGAAAAAAAGAGAAGGCTTACAGAGAAGTGAAATGTGATGATGATGATGATACAAGTGTTTGCTTCTGCTTACTTCCTTTTTATAAGACTTTTTTTTTAACACATAAAAAAGAACAAATATTTGCTTTTTTGTCTCGGAGATTATAGTATGTTTCGTTTGTACCAACCTTCTTTAACATATGTGACATTGTATTTGGTTGTATTCCCATGCTTTATTCATTTAAATTTCATAGAGCAATTTATTTAGGTGCAGTTTTGGATAACAAATTTTACGCGTTTAGTTCATAAAATGTTTTTGACGAACTGTAATTTTTGAAAAGAATTGTAATTTGATATAATTGTAATTTAAAGAATTAGAATCTGTTAAATTGTAACGTGTTGTAATTGATGTTATGGTTTACTTGCAACGTAATGTACTTCAATTTTTTTAAAGCATATAAATTAATATAACAATAATTAAAATAATAATAATAATAGTTAGTGGAAGCTCGAATAGTATATCGGCTCTGCACTAACTTCTTGTAATTATTTTGAATTTTTAATAAAGTAATGTTTATTAAAAAATTATAATAATAAAATAATATCTATAGCTAAAGGAGTGAGGCTTATATAATATTTCGACTCCTCACTGTTATAATAATAATAATATATTATTATTAATAATTAGTAATACTAAAATAATAATAATATTGATATTAATAAATATTAATAAATATTAACAATAATGATAATATTAATAAATAATAAAATAATAATATTAATAAATAATCATAATAATGCTACTAATAATAACAAGCAGAATAGCATGCACGTTGCCGCGAGACTACAGTTTTTCTCGATAGTATATTTCGACAGCATTGAATTCTTAGTCTTATCGATGGGTTATTAGTGTTGGTTCTTTCTTTTTCTCTTTATTTGTGTCTTGTGCTACTTTATATTTTATAAAAAAAAGGGAAATAGTGAGAACGGCCCGTGGTCAAAACGGCATCATTGCCCTCGTTTGCGACGGGGTTATTTTTGTTTTGAGTTTATTTAAATTTGGGAGTCTTTTATGGTAGCTGATATTCGTTTTTATACGTATCAAGCCAAATAACTCGAATATTATATATATATAAAAGAGAAAACTACAATTTTGGTCCACTATCTTTACCGGGTATAACACTTTTGGTCCATTTTTTTAAAAATTTGCGGGTTTAAGCCAAAACCCGAGTATCCATTTCACATTTGAGCCAAATCTAACAATTTTGGTTCACATTTGAGCCAAAACCCGAGTATCCATTTCACATTTGAGCCAAATCAGATTTAACGAAATTGTCTGATTTGGATCAAATGTGAAATGGATACTCGGGTTTTGGCTTAAACCCACAAATTTTTAAAAAAATGGACCAAAAGTGTTATACCCGGTAAAGATAGTGGACCAAAATTGTAGTTTCCTCTTTTAGTTATTTAGGATTTATTAAAAGTTAAAAAAATCATTTTAGGTTTAAATTTTGATAATTTAGGTTTCAAGTCGCGTTCGTTTTTAATTTCCGTTAACGTTTTCGTGTTTTTAATTTAATTGCCTTCATTTTTATGTTCCCGTAGACTTAGGATTTACTTTCCCATGCCTTACTTATGTTTCCCGTAGAATTAGGTTTTATTTATTTTCCTTATTTTTCTTCCCGTAGATTTTTAAGTTATATCTCGTTGCCTTAATTTGTATTTCCCGTAGATTTAGGTTTAAATTCCCGTACCTTTATATGATTTTCCCGTAGAATTTAGAATCCAAACCAAATCCTTCTTGCATTCAAGCATCCAAAAGTCAAACCAAATACGTAACCGTCAATTTCACGCCTCGTTGGGAGAACGACCTGGGTAACACTTATTCGGAATCATTTATATCATACCCGTGAGTTTGTTGACCTTTTTCCTAAAAGGTTGACTTGGTTGACTCGCGGGGATTTTATATTTTGATTAATATTATACTACTATTTGATATATAATTACCCCTAAAAAGGTCGGTTATCATTTTGGCGCCGCTGCCGGGGAGGTGTGTTGCGACAATATCGTTACGGTTTGACGATTAGTGACTTGAAGACCCTTCCTCGTGAAGTTATCATTTTCGTTTGTGAATATTTTCTTCTTATAAAAATAAAAAAAAATACAAAAATATTTTTCGTTTTCTTTTATAAAAAACAGAGAAAAATAAAATATTATAAAAACATCTATCCTTAAATAATGATTAAAAAATGCCATCATCAATTTAAATACTCTCTACTTTGATTATTCTCCTATTAATTAGTTTCCAACAAAAGATAAAACACTTGCCTTTGTGTACACTTGTAAATGTACGGACTCAACTTTAAACAGTTTGAAGAATCAGATCACGAGAAAGAGCGGTATAAGGAGGGACGTTCCGGACGAATACGACCGAAAGGAGATAGGTCTTTAATAGCTTCGCGCTTTCCCGCCTCATACGCTCATTTGTGGCGTTTTTCTTATAGAGGCTTCCGTGGAAGCAGTGATTATCGGTTTAAAGTTATTCAATCTCATTTTGTCCTTTTATAAATTATGTTGTTTAAAAGACTAAGAAATAACCATATATATTCTACATTTAACCTCATTTAGCCAGTAATTTTCTTCTTTATCCTTACTTTATTGTTTTTTTTTTATGGAGTCACTTGAACAAGGCCGAGTGTATGGGGATTGTGGACAACCGTTTGTTTTTGGATTCTATTGTTTAAAAATTCTTCTGTACGTGCCGCAGTGTTGTGTTGTATTAGGAATGGTAACTTGTTATTAACTGAACTTTGTTTGGAGTCGGAAAAACAATCGTCATTTTTTTGAGAGGCGTGACATGCCCGTTATATGTGGATTTTGTTTTGTTATGCAATTCGGTGTGATGGAAATTTCATGCGCTTATGATCAATATTCCAAATTCATACAATGATTCTCCAATCCTTTCCGACTACACTTCCACCAAAGCACAGTACGATATGTATTTTTATGGGAGTTTTGTGGGAACGATGCTCGTAGGTTAACGATTGTCGACCTAGGTCCCGTTTTTGTCTACAATACGGACTATGTTTCAATCAAAACTTTGTTACTTTTCCATCATCTTCACCAACTTTTTCACACAACTTTATATTGTTGTGGAAAAACTGCGGGGGTCCTCATTGCGACTTTTAAATGTCAAACAGATGAATCATATTTTATACAATTTGAATTCTTTCGGTTTTGTACAATCCAACCCCCGCAGTTTCCCTGGTCATCATCAACCTCGTCAAGAAACGAGTGGGAAATGTTTGCCATGCCTGTGAAGACTCCTAATGGAATCTCAATACAAAACTTTTTAAAAAAGTTTGATCGTATTTCTTTTAGGGAAAACAGCCGAAGGTAGCGTACGCAAGCTTGAGACAAATTTTTGAAGTTAAGCATGATCAAATAAGAGGAGGTTACAAGAATTGCTTAGCAAACTTGTTTATGATGTTGCAAAGTTTAAACGAGGAGTTGCAGAATATATTTAATACTACAAGTGAAATTTAGCTCCTCATATTATGATGATGTGACAGTAGGGGAGTATTCTTTTGCCAACACAATGACTTATCTAATGGAATGTTCCTACTGCAATCATACCCGATTCACTAAAAACGGACTCTCTCATCATGGTGGACAAGCATCTTGACACAATTTCGGAAACGGAATCGGACGAATTTCATTAAAGTCTAGTGTTGAGAACCTTGTCCAAAACCCAAGTAAGCAAGAGGTGAATGTGAGTGATGATTACAATAATCTTTCATTTAGCTTATTCAATTTGCTTATTTCTCTAGCTTATTCCAAAAATAGATTAGCTTATTACGAGTTTAATTAGATAATACTTTAGATAAAATTTAGATCTAGTTACTTTTCGTTAGCTTATATTTGATTTGAACTCGTAGATTAATTAGATCATGTTTACTCGTTAGCTTTTGTATTAGCTTATTGTGATTAGTTTTATGCTAGATAAGTAGTTTTCGATTTCTCTATAGCTTATAAGCTTGATTATTAATACTAGTTTGTCGAATAAGCTTTAACTTAGTGTTTGTATTTCGAAATAAGCTAAATCCTAGCTTATTTCGAGTAGATCTACTTGTTTAGCTTATTTTCGACTAGTTCTAGTCTTCTACCTTATTTAGTTTGATCTAGTAGCTTTTAGATTTTAGCTTATTCTATTAGCTTATTTGTCTTAACTTTGTTTGTGTTTTAATGTTGATGAAACCGTTTCTACTCTTTGGCATGAAGCTTAAGGGTTGTATAAACTAGTTTAATTACTAGGTTTAGAGCTTTACTAGATTTTACAAGCTTATTAGATAATAAAGTTTACAACTTTATCATCTAATTAGTTGAATAAAGTCTAAATAAAGAAGTAAACTTGGAGTTTTATTTAGTTTATATAATTGGGTGGTTATTTCGTCTTTGTAGCTTCGTTCGGGTTCTACTTTCCTTTCTTTCTCTTTACTTAGTAGATTTAGTTTAATTTGCTTAAAATGATTATGATTGTTAATGCTAGTTTAGTTGTGATGATTAGTGAGTAGTTTCATATATGCTTGTTAAGTGAGTTGTGATTAGTGAATTAAGTATGGATTAAAAAGGGATTTGTTGATTAATAATTTTCGAATTATTTAGATTTTTTATTTGAATATTTTGAAGGGCAAAATCCAAAAATATAATCAAACATCAAATCTAGTAATTAATATCAATATAAAATATCGTTTTCAAAATAAACAAACGTTGTGAGAAAATAATATTTTTACGGGTGCTAATTCGTCAATTAAAACCATTTTTCACACTTAATGACCTTTTTACCTCACCTGACAAGCATATTTGTTTATTATATCTTTTAGATCTATTACCTTAATTTTGTTAGTTTAATTAAATTAGTATAATTTTAGTATCTTTAATATTAAAATTAGTTTAAAATGGAAAACCAACCAAAAGATAATCAAGCATCAAATGAACAACATAAACGTGAATCTCAATTCAATTCTCGTCGTGGATACGACATCTGGAAGATTGATTATTACTTTTTCTAAAGTAAATATTACATCTAACGAGAAATACTATATATATTACTTCGACACGCTTTGACGTTTATCAAAATGGCGCCGTTGCCGGGGATGATTGTACGATTTTTACGTTGTGTTTCGAGTTAGTGCCTTGAAGATCATTTCTTTTAAAAGTTTATTTTCATATTATTATTATTATTATTATTATTATTATTATTATTATTATATATATATATATATAAATCCAAAAATATTTTCTTTCTTATTATATATTATATTAAAAATACCAAAAATATTTTACATTTCTACTTTCTTTTTCTTTTTATTTTTATTATATATACATATAAAAAGTTTCAAAAAATATTCTCCTTTATTCTCTTATTTCATTTAATTCTTATCTTCTTTACCCTCTTATCCGTTTGATTCTTCGACATGTCTTCGTATAACCATTTTGGTTGCAAGTGGTGTGGAGGTCCGTTTAATGGTGGAAATTGTCCTGGCTGTAGCAGTGTAGGATCCAGAAATAAGTTTGTCTATGACCCAAATCCTTATTCTTATAATAAAACACCTAACTTCTTCAACCAACCTCCACAGCATCAATACGAGACATACTCATGTGAATTGTGTGGAGGTAGTCCTCACTACTGGAGTGATCGGTTTTGTTGTAGGTTGAATATTTGTTGTAGGTTGTGTGTTTTGTTTTGTAGAATTATCAGAGAGAGAGAGGAAGACTTTGACACACTTTGATTGCCTGCAATGAAGTATTCTTCGAACAAATGACTGAATAGAAATTCCAACTCTTTTAATGACAGAGCATTTGTGTCTGCTGGAGGAGAAACATTTGGAACCAGTGTTGAACTTGAAGGTTTATTGTTGTGGTCTTGAATGTTTTTCGAGTTTTGAACTGTTATGATCAAAAGTCTTTTGTAGTTGGGGCACGGGGCCAGAGTTGTCATAATCTGACGCCTTTGTCAATTCCTTGATTTCATCAAAGTTGATATGAATGGATTCAACTATTAATCTGGTTCTCTTGTTGTTGACTTTATACCCCTTTGACTAGGTAGAATATCCCACCAAAATGCATGGATCCCCTTTTTCTTTCATTTTGTCAAGGTTTTCACCATCTCGAGTTATGTAACAAGTGCAACTAAAGATGTGAAGGTGTTTGAGAGAAGGTTTTCTGCCATTGATGATGTGCTATGGTGTCTGTTCGTGTCTGGGGATGATGAGAGATCTGTTCTGAGTGTAACATGCGGTTGCTATAGCTTCAACCCAAAAGAATAAAGGAAGTTTAGAAGCTGAAAGCATCGTTCGAGCAGCCTCAACGAGAGTATGGTTCCATCTTTTGAAAACGCCATTCTGTTTAGGTGTTCTAGGAGTGGAAGTTTGATGTTAAATGCCTTCTTTTTAAAAATAAGAATGAACTT
>BQNB010099937.1:0-24818 GCA_026074375.1 Tanacetum coccineum | reverse complement strand
TCCAAGTTTCTCTAACAATCCAACCCACATCTCACTCATTGTTCTTGGTTGATTCATTAGATTACTAGTATTCTACATGTATACCCTAAAAGCCTTGCTTTGTAGAGAATACCCAACTAAAAACCATTCATCTGATTTCCCATCAAACTTGCCCAGGTGGTCAATGGTGTTCAAGATGGTCACATGGCCCCTAAAAGGTCTTATATAGCTTATGATTGGTATTTTACCAGTAATAAGTTCATAAGATGTCTTATTTTGAGGCTTGGTCACTAATACCCTATTAAGAACATAACAAGTAGTACTACCTGCTTCAGCCCAAAAAGTGTTAAATAAAAATGAATCTGCTAGCATAGTTCTAGCAGCCTTAATAAGGGTCCTGTTCTTTCTTTCAGCAACTCCATTTTGTTGTGGAGTTCTGGCATTACTGTATTCCCTCTTAATCCCTTTTAACCCATAGAATTCAATAAAATCTATGTTCTTAAATTCTATACCATTATCACATCTAATAGTTTTAACTTTTTGATTTAATTGGTTCTCAATTTGTCTTTTAAAGTCCTTAAGGATTCCACTAGTTTCATTATTAGTTCTTAAGAAGAACACCCAACTAAACCTGCTAAAATAATCAGTGATAACAAGGCAATAAGTCTTATGGTTTAAGCTCCTTACAGATGTAGGTCCAAATAAATCCATATGCAAAAGTTGTAAGGGCTGACTAATAGAGCTCACTTATTTGGCCTTACAAGAGGCCTTGTGTTGCTTTCCTATCTGACAAGCAACACTGGTGTGGTCATTTTGAAAAATCTTTGAAGGTAAACCTCTTACAAGGTTTCCCTTCACAAGTTTGTTTAAGTTTTTAAAGTTAACATGACCCAACCTCCTATGCCATTTGTTAGATTTATTAATTGTGGCCTTTGCAATCAAACAAGCTAAACCTCCAGAAGGAACAATGTTCTCTAGGTTGAAACTTACATATTGTTTTGTCAATGGACTCTAAGTAATACTTGATTTTCATCAAGTAACTTAAATTTAGGAAACAACACAAGACATTTAGTATCTGTGAAGAGAACCTTGTTCTTCTTGTCACACATCTGTGATACAAAAAAGAGATTGAAATGCTGTAGTTCTTTCATAAAGCACACATCCTCAAAATCTAACCTTCTTGTTTTTATTTTACCTTTACCAGTTATGTAA
This sequence comes from Tanacetum coccineum, assembly GCA_026074375.1. NCBI lineage: Eukaryota > Viridiplantae > Streptophyta > Magnoliopsida > Asterales > Asteraceae > Tanacetum > Tanacetum coccineum. The sequence goes on along the minus strand of BQNB010099937.1, from coordinate 23,627 downwards.
CCTTTACTACCTCCAAAAGCAATAGGGCCACCATTAAAGTCTTGATATTCAGCAAGGTAGGCCTTGTTTCCAGTTATGTGCCTGGAACATCCACTATCAACAATCCCTTTGTTATGTAAAGCTCTTTGTGGATAATCATGCACATTAAATAAGAGAGATTAAATTCTCTTAGGGACCCAAGCCTTTTTGGGCTTGGGTCTGCCTAGTGGATCTTTAAAAGTAACACAATTTCTAGAATTTGATCCACCATTGTATTTGGAGACTTTGTTCTAGTAATGTCTTTTGGGTCTCCAATTATAACCTACTGGGGGCTTAACAGTACTTTCCCTTTTTCCCCCAACAGCACTAACTGCTTTTACCTCAGCAGTATTAACTTTTTGATTTGAAAAAATTGTTCTTAGTGCTGTTGTTCTATTAAATGACCTTCTTATAGGTGAAAGAGTTTTATGAAAACCAGTTTTTGGTCTAGCATTATTCATAATAGGTTTAACAGTATTAACTTTCTTAGCAGCATTAGTTAGTACTGCCTGACTGTTAAAATTATGCCTAGCAGTATTAACTGTGTTAGTACCGCTAGTTCTAGCAGTATTAACTTGAATTTTGCCAGTTCTAGTTAGTACTGTTGTAGGAACAAATTGGTTTTGATGATTCATTCTTTGCACATTGTTCCATACTGGCCTATTTTCCCTTTGACCAGTACCCTTACACTTCCTATTGTTTAATTCAGCTTGTTTAGCCATTCTTTTCTCATGGAAATCACAATCACTTATAAGATGGCTAAAACTACCACTTACAAAACATGCCTTTTGGTAAACCTATATCCCAAACCTAATTTTTTTAGACATTAAACCACTACAATCCTTTTTGTCAGGTTTAGGACTCTTACTACATGTGTTTTGTTGTGTAACAGTTTGCCTAGGAGTTTTTACATGCTTAATAGTATTAGCAAAACTAGGTGTTTCCTATTCTTTTAAGGGTAGAGACACATGTTCATCATCACTATCTGATTCATACTCCTCTATGATAGGAGCATCAGTCCAAACTTTAGGTTGACATACTACTTTGGGCTCATTAACAACTAATTCAGGCATAGATTCATGTGTTTCTTCACTAGAATTGGATTCACAAGAAGTAAAGTCACTGCTCCTAGCATCAGATTCACTAGGTTTAGATTGCTTTGGACCATATGTAAATTATGAGTCATCTATTTCTTTATCAGGTCCAGAAGGGATGTAGATCCCTGTCATTGGAGGGGGAACTGCATGCATCCCCTCTGCATATCTATTATTCACAGGACTATCTTCTATATCACTAGACCTACTGTCAAATAAACTTCCAAAAACTTCATTTTCATAACTTAAAACACCTTTATTCATTTGATCTCCATACCCAAGCCCAGCTTTGTCCCTAGCACTCATCTGACTATTTAGCAGAATATTAAGACTTTTAGAAGAGTTGTGCCATTTTTCTACTTTAGCTTTTAATTCTTCTTTTTCTTTTTCAGCTTCTGCCAATAGTTTCTTATGGTATGTAAGCACATCAGTTTTATCATCTAAATCAATTTTCATAAACCTAATCTTTTCTTCATACCAAAGTTGATTTTGTTGATGAGCAACTAATTGTGCTTCTACTTTCTTTAAAGCTTGAGTATATGCCTGTATTTCTATACTGGCATCACCAAGTTGTTCCCTCTATTCATCATATAATTTTTTAAGTTTAGTATAAGATTCTTTACACTCTTTTGAACAAGAAGTTACCTCTATGTTTGAGCCTGAACTGATGTAAGCCATCAAAGCATAGTTCTCTTGCTCATCTTCTGCATGACTGGTCCAATCAACACCTTCTCCATCAAGAATCACCAAAGCTTTAGATTCCTCCTGTTTACCAGATCTCCTCCTATTGTCTTTATCCTTATTCCCAATGTTCCAAGCATCTCTCCTCCTACTATCTTGATTCCCTTTGGATCTGCACTCTCTAGCAAAATGCCTTGTCTTGTGACAATTATAGCACTCGACTTTGGTTTTGTCAAAACCAACCGGTTCCTTGGCATCAAATTGCAGCTTTCTACCTGTCTTTTTTTAGAACTTCTTCATTCTCATAGAAATCATGGCCACCTGCCATTTTAAGTGCATTTCTTCTAAATCAAACTCATCAAGTTGTTCCAAATCCTCATGATCCAATTGTGGATAACTGGATTGATTAGCAAGGAAGGAGTATGATGAAGGATGATCACATTATGAGTTATGACCAGAAGAATTAGAAACACCGTAAGCGGTACTAACATCATTAGTATTGCTAGTGTTCTTAGAAATAAATGTCACATTCTGCGTGCTAGAGGATGATGTAGTAGAGCCTTTAACATCAAACTCAAAGACTCTAAGATTATTATACAAATCATCAAAACTGAGACTGTCCACTCCTGACTTGGTCCTCATGATTAAGGAAACTTGAGACCAGGCAAAAGGTAGAGACCTAAGGAACTTCTAATTTACATCTTCAGTGGAGACGCATGCACCATGAATCTCTAGTTGACTCAGAAGACTCTGAAACCTATCATAGCCTTTATGTAGCCCTTCTGAGTTTGATACAGAGAAGCCTTCAAACTGTTGCTTTAGAATATACTTATGCATCTTCTTTGATTCATCATTGCCACCAAATCTAGATTTGATAGCTTCCCATATCTCTTTTGCATTAATTATTTTATGAAATTTAGCAAGATGATCTTCTGGTAAAGCCATAAGCAAGGTGGTCCTTGCTTTTCTTTCTCTTTCTCTGGCTAAAATTTCTTCTGTAGTCTTGGGAGGCAGAACCTTTATTACACCATTTGTATATGTTGAGACGCTCACAGGACCATTGCCTCTTTGAATGACTTCCTAGATAGGATAGTCTGTATGGGCTAAATAATGTTCCATTTTCATAGCCCATATATCATATTCTCCCTTCTTAAGAATAGGGAGTTTGATGGTTGAGACAGTGTGAGGGGCTTGTTGTGTTGGTGTTTGTGTTTATGATGGAGGTGGTGGTGGTGTAATATCATCATCAGATCCAGCCATTGATTAGATTTGTAAGGTAGAGGTTTACAACTGGTGGGTTTTAGTTCTTCTTAATCAGAGTTTCTCAACTTGCTCTGATACCACTTGCAGATCTCGTTCAATATAGATCTTCCTACTCTATTAAGAGTTGTAGCCAATATGGATAGATCTACACAAACTACAGGAGAAACCCGACTATAAACACTATAAGTTATGCGGAAACTAACTTATAATATTAAGAAGAACAATAAATATTAATAACTAAACTTTTGTATTAATCTGCTAAAACGATTATAGATTACTAACTATGAGATTGCTTTTTGGTGAGAGATATATCTATTCTAATGCCGTGGGGTTCCTTTTATACACCAAGGATAAACCCTAACCGACTTACAAAACGCGTAAAAGATAACACATATCTTTTCCTATAATATCTCATGCATATCTCTTAAACGGTACTAACTATTTTGTACTAACGGTACAAACTATTACTAACACGGTACAAACTAATACTAACAGTACAAACTATAACTGTCGGTACTAACTATTATAACTAACGGTACTAAGTTAGGAAAACTATAATTCCCAACAAGAACAAATCACAAAGATTATCATAACTGCTTATTTTCCTATTTTCTCTCTCAAATGGAACCTAAGAAAGTGTTTCAAGCTCTGGAAGATCCAAGTTGGATAGAAGCAATGCAAGAGGAGCTTCTACAATTTCAACTTCAGAAAGTTTAGACACTAGTTAATCTACCTAATGGCAAGAGGGCCATTGGAACAAAATGGGTCTTTAGAAACAAAAAGGATGAGAGAGGGATTGTAGTGAGAAATAAGTCAAGACAGGTTACACAAGGTTATACCCAAGAAGAAGGAATTGATTATGATAAGGTTTTTTCTCCTGTTGCTAGGATAGAAGCAATCAGGTTATTTTTGGCCTATGCATTATTTATGGGATTTATTGTGTACCAGATGGATGTAAAGAGTGCCTTCTTATATGGTACTATTGAAGAGGAGGTTTATGTGTGTCAACCTCCTAGTTTTGAAGATCCATAGTTCCCTGACAAAGTGTATAAGGTAGAAAAAGCTTTATATGGTCTACATCAAGCTCCTAGAGCCTGGTATGAGACCTTGTCTACCTACTTAATTGAAAATGGATTTAGAAGAGGAACTATAGATAAGACTTTGTTCATCAAGAAGGACAAAGGTGATATCTTGTTAGTACAGGTGTATGTTGATGATATCATCTTTGGGTCAACTAAGAAGTCCCTATGTGATGAGTTTGAAGGTTTGATGCACAAGAGATTCCAGATGAGTTCTATGGGGGAACTCACTTTCTTCTTAGGGTTACAAGTACAACAGAAGAAGGATGGAATCTTCATTAGCCAAGACAAATATGTGGCTGACATATTGAAGAAGTTTGATTTTGCCACTGTGAAGACAGCAAGCACTCCTATGGAACCTAACAAGGCATTGATCAAGGATGAAGAAGCTGATAGTGTGGATGTTCATTTATACAGATCAATGATTGGATCATTGATGTACTTAACAGCTTCTAGGCCAGACATAATGTTTGCTGTTTGTGCTTGTGCAAGGTTCCAAGTTACTCCTAAAATGTCACATCTTCATGCTGTGAAGAGGATCTTTAGATACTTGAAAGGTCAACCTAAATTGGGCCTTTGGTATCCTAGAGATTCACCATTTGACTTGGAAGCTTTTTCTGATAGTGATTATGCTGGAGCTAGCCTTGACAGGAAATCCACAACAGGAGGTTGTCAATTTCTTGGCAAGAGGTTGATTTCATGGCAATGTAAGAAGCAGACTATAGTTGCAAATTCTACTACTGAAGCAGAGTATGTTGTTGCTGCTAACTGCTGTGGACAGGTGTTATGGATCCAAAATCAGATGCTTGACTATGGATTCAATTTCATGAACACCAAGATTTACATTGATAATGAAAGCACCATTTGTATTGTGAAAAATCTAGTATTTCACTCTAAAACCAAGCACATAGAGATAAGGCACCATTTCATCAGAGATTGTTATGAGAAGAAGTTGATTCAAGTGATAAAGATTCACACAGACCACAATGTTGCAGATCTTCTCACAAAGGCTTTTGATGTTAGCAGGTTTAACTTTCTAATTGCTAGCATTGGATTACTTAATCTCTGAAGTATTATTTGAGGGGAGGTTAATGTGTTTGGATAATATTTCTTAACTTTTATTCATGTGATATGCATAAATATGGATCCTCATGAATTCTCACATGTCTATCTAGTCTTTTCTAGTGTGCTTGTGATGAATAGAGGCATGTTGTTGTATAATTATTAAAGACAGAGTTAATACTGTTAGATATCTCTTAGTACTGCTGGACTTAGTTTATATTGTTGGATGAAACTTTGTACAAAAGTTGATGCTACTAGGCTTAGTTAGTGCTGCTTACACGGGTTTAGTAATGAGATTGATAATTAGTATTGGGTTTCTACTGGTAACTATTTTGTTTATACTACTACAAAAGTTAGTACTGCTAGGCAAAAGTTAGTACTGCTGGGAAAAGGTTAGTACTGCTAAGCCAAATTTAGTACTGCTTGTTACCGTTAATACTGTTCGGGGCATAACAGATTTTCATTAATTAATTATAACCGTTAAGATATTTCCGCCAACAACTTCGCTTATAGGGGTCTATATTTGGATAATTCTTGATCTTTATTTCTTTTATAAGTTTTACTTTAAGATAAAGATTCAACTTTATTCAGTCGGTTCAATCACACCCTTAAGCTCTCTTTATAATATCTCAATTAACTTTGTCAAACCCTCATACTCTCATCAACGAACTTAAACCCAGAACCCTTCTCAGAAATCAATCACTACATGGCGGATTTGAAGTTTGTCGATCAACATAATATGGTTGCTTGTTTGGAAAAGACAGAGGAGAACGCTGAGTTTCATCAGATAGTAGACTTCCTCTCTACATGTTCGATTAATTATGCTCTCACTGTAAGTCCCACTATCTATGCTTCTTACATTGAACAATTTTGGAATACTACCACTTCCAAAATAGTCAATTCAGTGAAGCAAATACATGTTATTGTTGATGGTAAGGCTGTGGTCATATCAGAATCGTCAGTGGAAGTGATCTTCTCTTTAATGATGAGGATGGTATTGCTTGCCTAACAAATGATGAAATTTTTGAAAACCTTGCATTGATGGGTTATTAACAGCTTTCTATAAAACTTACTTTTCAAAAAGGTTCATTCTCACCTCAATGAAAATTTCTGATACACATCATCCTTCATTGTATAAGTTCAAAATCAACTGCTTGGAATGAATTTTCAACTAATTTGGCTTCAGCAGTTATATGTTTAGCAAAGGGTCAAAAATTTAATTTTTCTAAATTAATTTTTGATGGTATGTTGAGGAACTTGGATCCAAAGAGATTTTTAATGTATCCAAGGTTTTTACAACTCTTTTTGAATAACCAGCTTAAGGATTTACCAGAACCTTTTAATGATACTTATGAGACACCTACACACAGTAAAAAGGTTTTCTTTAATATGGCAAGGAAAAGTAAAAAAATTTCAGGAAAAGTTACTCTACTTTTTGACTCCATGTTGGTGCAAAACCAAGCACCTGATGGTGAAGGTTTAGCAATACCCCCTGAACCCCAACCCACACCCTCTACCTCATAACCAAATGTTTCAGAACCTCAAACTGAACTACTTCAAACTGAAACACCTCCAACAGTTTCCCATGAACCTCAGACTGAAGCTCACATTGAGCAAATACTCCCATCTCTATCTACATATCAAAGAAAACAAAGAAAGACTCAAAACCTTAGGAGAGCCAAAAAGTTCACCGAGTTACCTCAGACTAGTATGCCTCTAGACCATGGAGCAGATGAGGCTGTCCATAAGGAGGGGGTGATAGTGTGGAAAGGGCTATCACTACTGATGCTAGCTTAGTTGCAGCATAAGACATTGATAACAAAATTAGGACCCAAACCACGGCAATGCCTAATGTTGACATTCCTCAGGGAATGGATACAGGTGGCAATCCTAGGCATCAAGATACCACATTAAGGGGTATAGATGCTCAGACTAGGCCTGAGACTGCATCTAAAATGTCCCGTGACCCACCTCTCTCAGAAGTTAACACATCTGGAAGTGGGGAGGGCAGCATGGAACATACTTTTGATTTGATGGACACTGTACCACCTATACCCCATGATTCACCTCTCTCAGGAGGTAACACACCTGGAAGTAATGAGGGTAGAATGGAACTAATTCAAGAATTAATGGAAACCTGTACCTTATTGACAAAAAGGGTTCTTGCCTTAGAGGAAGCAAAGACTACTCAAGACAGAGGGATCACCAGATTGAAATTGAGGGTTAAGAGGCTAGAAAAGAAGAGAAAGGCAAGAACTCCACAACCTATGAAGAGAAGACTATTTAAAGGCAAAGTTGAGTCTTCTGATGATGATTTGGATGGGGAGGATGCATCCAAACAGGGGAGGGAAAGTGAAAAGACAAAGTCAATGTTCCAAGATAGTGACTTTGATGTACTTGATGATGACATGGAAGATGTTGAAGGAGAGACAGTTCATACTGCTACCACTGGAGTTAGTACTATTAGTGCACCAGTTACTACTGCTGGTGTAGCTATTAGTACTGCTGAACCTAAAACACCTCCAACAACTGCTGCAACTGCATTTATAGATGAAGATCTTACCATTGCTCAGACTTTGATAAAGATGAAGGAAGAGAAAGATAAGGAGAAAGGAGTTGCTATTAAAGATATAGAAGATTATCCTAGACCTATCATATCAATAACTACACTGCAACCTCTTCTAACTATTGATCCAAAAGACAAAGGTAAGGGTGTACTGGTTAAAGAAGAACCTGAGAAACCTAAGAAAGTAAAAAGAAGGTGTAGATCCCAATTGAATAGATCTTTAACTCCTTAGTTAGATATAAGGTTTAGTATCCTTGGATAAATCCAAGGGTACTAAGTGTGAAGCTTTGTGTATATGATATAAACTATGCGGAATCTAGTTTATACCACTAAGAAGAATACCAATGAAACAGTAATAATGATGTAGTAGGAAGAACAATATAACCAACAAGCTTCAATATTATTAATGATAATAATACGAGTACTCTATCTTAGTACTAGGGTTTACAACCTTGAAGCTATGAATCTAAGAGATGTGTATGAGAAGTATTGTGATTGTATATATTTCTCTATGACTTATGATCTCCTTTTATAGACACAAGGAGTCATAGTCAAACTACAATTACTAACTTACCATACTAAAAGATATACAAGATCTTTTCTATCAATCAATAATCTTTTCCTAAAATAACTCATACTTATCTCTTCACACAGCTGTAGTCTCTTCAACAGCTTTGACTTGAATCACTCTTATCTTTGCAGCAGCTTTAACTCTTCAGCAGCATTAATCTTCCATCAGCAGCACTAACTTATACACTAGCAGTACTAAGTTCTTCAACAGCCTTAAGTTAGTACTAACAGTACTAACTTACTCTAGCAGTACTAACTGACTAGTTTAGTACTGACAGTTGTAATCTTGAGCAGTACTAACTATTTTCTTCTAACAGTACTAACTGTTGGCTTGGCAGTACTAACTCTTAGCTTAGCAGTACTAACTCTGAAGTGTTTAATTCCCAACAATCCTCCCCTAAACTTGTGATTTACCTCCAAATCATCAAGTTTCTTGAATTAAACCTTCATTTTCTTTGCTGAGAGGATTCTTCCAAACACTTCATCTTCTTGGTCTTTCTGCTTTTGCTGCACTCTTCTCTGGATTCTTCTTTTTCTTTGTTGCACTCTTGCCTCCCCTGAGCCTGTGCATCCATCTGAACAAAAGTGATCTTCATTAATATGAGCATTTTTCATATCCTCCCCTATTTGGAAGGATCCTCCAAATCATCTTCTTATGGGAACCCAAGCCATCACAGACTTGAATCTTCCTTATGCAACAATGTAATCCAATCTTTTCAAAGTAACTGATGTACTGATGTTTTTGGATACATGATCTACCACTCTGTTCTTTGGCATCCAGACCCAACATGCTGATGCTTTAACAGTATTAAACCTATTCCTCTTGACAGCATTATATGCAGCCTTTGGCTTATCAGCATTAACTGGTCTCATCCTAGTTTTCATTAAGACTGCGTTTGGAACAAAGTTTCTTTTTGGATGAGAGTAAGACATTCTATTAGAATTATGATGATTTACCCTTCTAGCATTGTTCCATATAGGTTTTTGTACCTTCCTTTTATAATCTTTTATCATATGGTTAAAGCTTCCACAAGAAAAACAAGCTTTATTGTTCATCACAAACTCATTTCCTAGCTGTTGGGATTTAAGATTATTCTAATTCCTTTTATTCCCTCTAGGTTTTTGTGATCTATACATCTCTGCATATTTAACTGTATTCCTAACTGTTTTATCATCTTGTTTAGCTTTAACAAATTCTTTCTTTTTAACAGTAGGAATAACAATTTTCTTTTCTGATTTAGGCTTAGACTCATTTTGTTCCTCATCATCTGACACCTAATCCTCAATATTTGGGGCATCTAGGGTTTTCTTAATCTCTTTAGGGGATGTTTCACTTACACACTTATCAACCTTGACACCATAGCCTTCAAATTCAGGCTCTTTAAACTTCTCAATGCCAGAGTGAGACAAATCAATGATAGGAGGTGCAAATAAACCTGTAGGTGGAGGTGGAACAACATTGTACCCCAAACCCTTTTTATTGTTATCTACTAGTTGACTTCCTATCACTTTATCCAAACTCTTAGTGGCATTATCATAGTTGTTAATTTTAAGCAGATTATCCTCTTTTTCTTTCTTAAGTTTCTCTATATAAGACTTAAGAGCAATAATCTCTGCTTCATTGAATGAGGCATCACTTTTTAATACAGCTATTTGATCAGTAAAGATGACCTCATTGTTCTTGTAGAAGACAAGTCTCTCTTCTACAGACGCTAACCCTCTTTTATAATTTGCTAGATTAAACTCAGATTTATTATACTCTACTCTTAAGTCCTCAAGCTGAGTTTTAAGGGTTTCATACATTTTTATACAGGTTTTAGAACAAGTTGATACCTCAGAATCTGATCTTGAAGAACTTGAAGATGTATAAGCCATAAGTGCAAAATTGGTAGGTCCTTCTTTAGCCTGGTCACTCAGATCTTGTGTGTAGAATGGTTCTTCTTATTCAAAGCTTCTCAACAACTTTCCATTTTTAGTAACTTTCCATTTTTAGTAACTTTCCATTTTTAGTAATATTCATCATTTGAGATTCTATTAAGTATTTTGAATAGTTTAGGGACTTAACATGTCAACCTTACAAGTTTAGGGTTAAATATGACAACTTTCTATATTTTAGGGTTTAATATACAAAATCAACAATTTTCAAGGTTAAAAGTGTAAATATCAAAGTTTCACATTTTATTCAGATTATACCTTCCATTTTCTGTATTTACAAGTCAAACCCTTAATTTACACAATTTACATATTTAGCCCTTTTGTTTATTAATTATTTAAACAATATCTTTAATTATCCATAATTACAAAACAAGTCCTTATAGATTCAAATATGACAAATTCATACTTTATACATTAAATACTAACCAAACCTTCCACTTTTTAGAATTTACAATTTCAGTCCCTCTATTTTAATTAATTAATTTCTAATTACTTATTATATGTAATTAACCATTTTAATCCAAAAATAATATCAATATTACATTTTATACCCCCCAATTTTATACAGAATAAAATAAGTATAATAACATGTTTAAAACAAACCTCATAGTTTTAGAAATTACAAATCACCCCCTCATTTTTTAAAACCAAATCGGCTAATCAATAAATCTACAAAACCCTAATTATATTTTCCCCAAACATTTCCCAATTTTTATACAATCATTAGCCTTAAAAGAACCTAGAAAAATTAGCAAAACCCTAACCCTAATTTGGTTTAACCTTTTTCTTCCCTTTTCCCCTTTTTATTTCGAAAAATCGGCACAATACAAGAAAACCCGAACAATTTTTTCGGGAATCTCCCCTAAATTTTTCCAACAATTTATCTGAGTCATATATGATTTATAAAACATTAGAAAAATATAAAATATATGTTACATTATTTAAAAATTTTATGCAATTTTTATATTTGCTTGCCTATAAAAATTAGGGTTTCGAAACATGTTTTATAATTTATATCGAACCAAAATAACATGCATGATAATTTTAATTTTAAGCATAGAACGAATTGATATGATGAAAAATGAGATACAAAAATTCCATGGATGTTCGCTTGGTGATTTTTCAAAAATTATGGACACACGAATTGGGTTTCGAACCAAATAAATTCCCACGATCGAACCAAGCCTTAAACAATCTTTCCAATATTTTTCCCACGATCCTTGACCTTTAAAACACCTTAGAAAATTCGTGCAAGCTCTGAAAAAATTCTTGTGCCGCCTTTTTGTATTTTTAGGGTTTCGGTGAGATTTGTTTTTAGGGTTTAACAAAATAAAATGCATAAAAGAATTATAATATGTATTTTGGCCGAATTTATGGGATTTTTTTAAATAGACTAATCTGATTTTTTAACCTTGCCTATCATGTTGATTTGTAACATTTATACATATTTATTTTATATTAATTGTAATGTATAAGTAATTAAATGTAATTAATTTCGGCATAAATACATATGCATAAACATTAATTATTTTTCTTATATAATATAAGGTATTTTAATCTTACATAAATTTCATAATTGTCATATGTTATATTTTTATAATTTCTAGAATTAAAATGAAATTTATGCATGCTTTTATGTAATTTTTCTTGCATTAGGGGTATTTTGGTAATTTTACACTTGTTGAGATTTTTAGGTTTTACAATGAGAATACTAGAGTTGATATTCATATGATGATTGAGAAGAAATATTCTCTCTACTCAAGAAAAAATTTCACGGGATGACTAAAATTAGAAGACTAGAGGGTGATTATGAAAAGTGAGGATGGCATTTGAGCTTCCACAGATTTACAAGATCACAACTTCAGAAGTAGAAGAGTATTTGGATACATCCTCCTAATGATCAAGATGTTGATACTAAAGGTAACTTGATTTGATTAACAAGGTGAATATCAAGTTTTAGGGGGGATTATTGGGATTGACAGGCTTCTGAACGTGACTTTACTATTAGTTTTGGGAAAGTTAATTACCTGAGCTGGTTTAAGATTGTTGATGATGTTGAGTTTAAGAAATAGTCGCTAAGTTATTAGTACTGCTAGCTATAATAGTTAGTGCTGCCAGTACATTGTTAGTACTGTCTATATAGTTAGTATTGTTAGTTAGTACTTAGTGTTGTTAGTCTTGTATGTTAGTACTGCTTATATGATATGATGACGTTTAATTAGGAATAGATATGAATTATCATTATCGCATTTGGAAGGCCCATTAGGGTTTCCTTGGTGTATAAAAGGAACCGTAAGGCATAGATCAACGTATATCAGTCTTTCATAGTTTTTCATAGCTTCAAGGTTGTAAACCCTAACACTGTCAAAGAGTGTTCGTATTAATATATTAGAGCTTATTGTTTTGGTTATATTTCTATGTGTGTTATTCTTCTTAGTAGTATAAACTAAATTCCGCATAGGTTATATCATACACTCAAAGTTTCAATCTTAGTGTCTTTGGATTTATCTAAGGATACTAAACCTTACATTAAGCTAAGGAGTTCAAGATCTGTTCATTGGGATCAATAATTCCTAACAATCTCCCCCTAAGGGACGATCATTAATGTCTCTCTTTGATTACATTTAATGATCAAAACTTTCTACTCCTAATAGTTTGGTTCCTAAAGTTGGAGGTTTAACAAACTTAGTATTCACACTTGTACCATTTTGATTCAATTGAGATTCAGAAAACTTTTCTTTTAACTGTGCTATTAACTTGTTGTTTTTAGAAATCTAATCATTCAGTTTTTGTTGCAAAGAGTCAGTTTGAAGTTTGGTTTTAGCCTGTGTCTGCTTGATTGAATCATAAATGTTGGGATCTGAGATTTGATGATTACAAAACTAAATATGCAAAATTAAAGACAGATGAAACAACAAGGACTTAATGTGAAATATTAAGTTAGCTTCCTATGTAAGCTAGGTTTTCTTGTAAACCCTCTATATAAAGGGTATTAGAGGCATCTATTTTAGATATCCATTATAGTTAGATCTCTCCAATGAGAGTCTAGACACACCAAAGAAAGCGTGTGTATTATTAGTTAGTTTATTAGATAGTTAGTGTAGCCTCAAGGATTATGGATCCTTGTTACAGTTTGTAACCATTTATTTTGATCAAATTAATGGAGGCCTGAATGTTTAGTTGTAAAACCTTGTTTAACAACATTATTGTTCTTTATAATTTCCGCTGTGCTTATTAATGTTGTTTATAAAACTAATCCTGGATGGGCAAAACGATCTCCACAATTGGTATCAGAGCGGGTTGCTCTTGATATCTAGGGTTACAAGGTTTTTAATTTCGTGTTTATTTTCTATTTTTAAGTATACAAGCAGATTCGGTGATACTAGGGTTTTTCTCAAACCCTAATTCAGTAAAAGCAAAAAATGATGATGTTGTTGCTGCTTGAACCTCGTAAAGAAAAGAATAAAGATTAGGGTTCTCATAAACCTTAATTCCATCATAACACAAGCAGATCGTGACTTGGGTTTATGGTCACGTTAAGATCATGAAGGTTTGTAAATAATTCATGTTTATGGTTATGTTTCTGGTATAATGATTGAAGAAGAAGCAACAAAATGTGACTTATAGTGATGATGATTATATCATCATTATAGCAGCAGGTGTAAACGTCTTGAAGGGTTTCTTTGTTATTAAAGTTACCAGGTCTGATGGTTAAAGGTTGATGGCAACGATGCAGCAGATTCGTTCATTCATTGCTATGGAAGGTATCTCTTTAAGTTTAGTTATGGTTTATAAATATGGGAATAGAATCTGTTTTAGTGTGAAATCCCTGATTTTTAGGGATTGGTTTTTGGTTCCCATATTTATTTCATATATTGTTGGACGTGGATATTAAAGATGCAAATTTTATAGGCTGCTTGTGACAACCATGACTTGAGCAGGTTAGTCAAACCCCTAGTATTTGACTTTTATGTTATGGTGATGTGCGGCTTATGTGAATTATTTATAAAGTTGCTAATGACACTGCTAATGATGGTATTGATCTGGATGATATTATATGGTTTAGTTTATTTGTACTACTGCTTGTGATTGTATGTAAAAGTAGTAACTCGGTTACTACTGCTAGGCGTAAAGACTTAGTACTGCCAATACATGCTCGTTAATACTGTTGTCTTGAAAGTTTGTACTGCTCATTAATTTTTAGTATTGCTTGTTTTACTTCTTTGTACTGCTAAAATTAGTAATAAATAGCAACAGAATGGTGACAGATTATGTGTCACAAAAACATATGGGAGGAAGGAGTAAACATATTAGCGATAGTGTAGCAACAAATAAAGTGTCACTAAAATGAATAGGAGGAAGGAGACATGAGATTAGTGATAGTTTTGTGACCAATAAAGTGTTGCTAAATGGAGTTGATTAAAGCAGGTTGTCTTACTTAGAAGGTTGTTATGTTTAGTTTGTGGGTTTTTCTTTTTCGAGCTACACAGAATAAAAAAGGATGTTTATGAGCTATGGTTCGTGATTCATATACGAGTAAGTTGTGAGTATATTGGACATGTACTACATTACTAAAAGTGGGCCGTATGTGTTGGTGCTTATGGTTGGGCTTACCAAATATGAAATATGGGTTGTGAATTGTTAATGATGGAACTGGGCCAAGATAGAATTCTATATTTTTGGAATGGGCCACGCATGTTGTTATGTTTTATGATTGGGCTATTTATTAGTGTTGCCAAGGTATATGAGTTAATACTGCTCGTATTTACATTAGTGCTACTCGTATACCATTGATGTTGTCAATAATAAGAAGAACAGTCGTAAATAGGTTACTACTGCTAGTTTTGAGTATTACTATTGCCAGGGTAATTGGAGTGAGTTTATACTGCTAGTATTGTCCGATGTTGGACAACAAACATTTTTGGATCTCGGGCAGAACTATTGTTCATAATAGTTTATTCTTATTGGATATATGGCTCGTTTTGGAGATTAATTGAAGATGTGATTACGAAGACAGTTGATTATCACTTATTTGATGTTGTAGTTAAGTTTCGCAGATGCGTGTTCTTATCATATCTTAAAGTCGTGTTTATAGAAGGACATTGACTTTAAAGATAACTTGTTCGTGCTTACAATGGTGTGACGAAGACTTGTCAAAATCTAGCAAAGGTGTGTGATTTTTCTTATGGTGCTCAATGCTCACATTTGCTATCACTTAGTATGTATCTCATAGAAGATGAGGTTTTTGTCAAGAGGTTGCGGTCTACTTATATTTCACAGATTTATTTATAAGTTCGACGTCACGTAGATAGTGCAAGACATAAGACACAAGTTTAGGAGATTCTACTTCTTCATCAAATTCGTTATACTTAGTTTTCTTCATCAGTAATCACTACATAGAGCCTACAGAGTTCGAGATTTAAAAGATGGTAAACATATTGGTTTCAGGGGAAGCTTAATGATTAAATGTTTAACCATCTACATGCACCACTTGAGGGGAAGTGTTTACAAGTTGCATATCTACAAGAAGACCCCTATTAGATGATTACAAAAAGGAGAAAAAGACTACAAGAGATGTGGTTTGCAGCTTATTATGTGTGGTAGCATGTCCAAGAAGATCTTAAGTCAAGGGGAAGCATTAAAGATTATTTCATATATGAAGATTGTTTTGTGATATCAAATAGGGGAAGATTGTTGGGATCTGAGATTTGATGATTACAAAACTAAATATGCAAAATTGAAGAAAGATGAAACAACAAGGACTTAATGTGAAATATTAAGTTAGCTTCCTATGTAAGCTAGGTTTTCTTGTAAACCCTCTATATAAAGGGTATTAGAGGCGTCTGTTTTAGATATCCATTATAGTTAGATCTCTCCAATGAGAGTCTAGACACACCAAAGAAAGCGTGTGTATTATTAGTTAGCTTATTAGTTAGTTTATTATATAGTTAGTGTAGCCTCAAGGATTATGGATCCTTGTTACAGTTTGTAACCATTTATTCTGATCAAATTAATGAAGGCTAGAATGTTTAGTAGTAAAACCTTGTTTAACAACATTACTATTCTTTATAATTCCCATTGTGCTTATTAATGTTGTTTGTAAAACTAATCCTAGATGGGCAAAACGATCTCCATAATTGGTAGTTCTAAAGGAGGTAGAATAACTGGTAAAGGTAAAATTAAAACTAGAAAATTAGACTTTGAAGATGTGTACTTTGTGAAAGAACTTAAGTTTAACCTTTTTAGTGTCTCACAGATGTGTGACAAGAAAAACAGTGTTCTTTTCACTGAAACTGAATGTCTTATTCTTTCTCCTGATTTTAAGCTACCTGATGAAAATCAAGTAATGCTTAAGATTCCTAGGAAAGATAATATGTACAGTTTTGATCTAAAGAATGTTGTTCCTTCAAAAGGTTTAACTTGTTTAATTGCAAAGGCCACAAATGATGAGTCTAATATGTGGCATAGGAGGCTTGGTCATATAAACTTTAAAACTATGAATAAACTTGTGAAAGGAAATCTTGTTAGAGGTTTGCCTTCAAAGATTTTTGAAAATGACCACTCATGTGTTGCTTGTCAGAAAGGAAAGCAACACAAAGCCTCTTGTAAGTCCAAACTTGTGACTTCAGTCAGCCAACCTTTACAAATTTTGCATATGGACTTATTTGGACCTATATTTGTAAAGAGTATCATGGGAAAGATGTATTGCCTAGTAATCACTAATGACTATAACATATTTAGCTGGGTTTTCTTCTTAGCTAAAAAGGATGAGACTAGTGGAATCCTTAAAGACTTTATAACAGGAATAGAAAACTAGTTGAATTACAAAGTGAAAATTATTAGATGTGACAATGGGACTGAGTTTAAGAATTATGATATGAATCAGTTCTGTGGAATCAAAGGGATTAAGAGGGAATTTAGTAATGCTAGGACTCCACAACAAAATGGAGTAGCTGAAAGAAAGAATAGGACTTTCATAGAGGCAGCTAGAACTATGTTGGCAGATTCACTATTACCTATACCATTTTGGGCTGAAGCAGTTAATACGGCTTGTTATGTACAGAACAGGGTATTAGTGACCAAACCTCATAATAAGACACCTTATGAACTCTTAATTGGTAGAACACCTATTATAAGTTTTATGAGACCTTTTGGCTGTCCAGTTACTATTCTTAACACCCTTGATCACCTAGGCAAGTTTAATAGAAAGGTTGATGTAGGATTCCTAGTTGGTTACTCTATAAATAACAAGGCTTTTAGAGTATTTAATAGCAGAACTAAGAAGGTAGAGGAAAATCTACATGTAAACTTTCTTAAAATTAACCAAATGTTGCAGGAAGTAGACCATAATGGCTGTTTGATATTGATACTCTAACAAATTCTATAAATTATCAACCAGTCAGTGCAGGAAATAGAACTAATGGTAATGCAGGTTTAGAGACAAATTCTGATGCAGGACAAGCTGGAAAAGAAAATGTGTCTGATCAGGAATACATCCTATTACCATCGCTGCATACAAGTTCCAATGTTCCTTCAAATTCTAAGAAGGATGAGTCCTCACCTAAAGATGATGCTGGAAAGAAGAACGAAGTTAAGGATTCAACAAAAGAGGTAACATAAATGGCCTAGGGGAATCAACTAACACTAACAGCACTAACAGACTTAATACTGTTAGTTCACTAGTTAATACTGTCAGTTCATCTTTTACTACTGTGGATCCTGGAAGAACAAAAGAACAAAGGAATGAGTATGAAAGTTTGTTTGATCTTATCATACCTGATTTGGAGGATACTGCTAATCTTCAAGATACTGGTATATTTAGAAGTGCATATGATGATGAATATGTGGGTGCAGAGGCTGACCTCAGCAACTTGGAAACAAACATGAGTGTCAGTCCTATTCCTACAACCAGAATCCGTAAGGATCATCCTAAAGCACAAATCATTAGAGAGGTGGATTATGCTGTACAGACAAGAAGAATTCACAAGCAGAATAAAGCAGGATTAATAACTTTTATAAACAAACAGAGAAGAACAAATCATAAAGATTTCCAAAATTGTTTGTTTGCCTGTTTTCTCTCCTAGATGGAACCAAAGAAGGTAACTCAAGATTTGGATGATGAAAGTTAGGTAGAAGCTATGCAGGAAGAGCTTCTCTAGTTCAAACTACTGAATGTTTGGACACTGGTGGATTTACCCCATGGAAAGAAGGCCATTGGTACTAAATGGGTTTTTAGAAACGAGATCAAAGATGTATTGTGGTTATAAACAAAGCCAGGCTGGTAGCACAGGGTTATAGACAAGAAGAAGGTGTAGATTATGATGGGGTTTTTGCTCCTGTTGCTAGGATTGAAGCAATCTGGTTATTTTTAGCCTTTGCATCATATATGGATTTCACTGTGTACCAGATGGATGTGAAGAGTGCATTTTTATATGGCACTATTGAAGAGGAGGTATATGTTAACTAACCTCCAGGTTTTGTGGATCCAGAATTTCCAAATAGAGTGTACAAGGTGGAGAAAGCATTATATGGTCTTTATCAGGCTCCCAGAGCCTGGTATGAGACTTTATCTACTTACTTGTTGGAAAATGGATTCAGAAGACTTTGTTCATAAAGAAGATCAAGAATGACATTCTACTTGTTCAAGTGTATGTAGATGACATCTTTTTTGGTTCTACCAAGGAGTCTTTGAGTACTGAGTTTGAGCAGCTTATGCATAAAAGATTTCAGATGAGCTCCATAGGGGAACTCACTTTCTTTTTAGGTCTGCAGGTTGAGCATAGAAAAGATGGCATATTTCTCAGTCAAGACAAATATGTGTATGACATCTTAAAGAAGTTTGGCTTTTCTAATGTGAAGACAGCAAGTACTCCAATGGAGACACACAAACCTTTATCACAAGATACAGCTGGTATAGCTGTTGATGTCCACTTATATAGGTCCATGATTGGATCATTGATGTACTTAACATCTTCCAGGCCAGACATTATGTTTGTTGTGTGTGCTTGCTCAAGATTTTAAGTTATTCTAAAAGCTTCTCATATGCATGCAGTAAAGAGAATCTTTAGATATCTTAAGGGTTAACCCACTTTGGGCCTTTGGTATCCTAAGGATTCACCTATGGATTTGATAGCCTATTATGATAGTGACTATGTTGGTGCTAGTATTGATAGGAAATCTACAACAGGAGGTTGTTAGTTCTTAGGTTGTAGGCTAATCTCATAGCAGTGCAAGAAACAAACAATTATGGCTAATTCAACAACTGAAGCAGAATACAGTGCCACTTCCAACTGCTATGGACAGATTCTTTGGCTTCAAATTTAATTACTTGATTATGGTTACAACTTCATGAAGACAAAGATTCATATGGATAATGAAAGTGCAATCTGTGTGGTGAAAAATCTTGTCTATCATTCAAAGACCAAGCACATAGAAATTAGGCATAACTTCATTAGAGATTCCTATGAGAAAAAGTTGATTGAAATGGTCAAGATTCATACAGACTACAATGTAGCAGATATTCTTACTAAAGCCTTTGATGTGACTAGGTTTCAGTTTTTGATTGCAAGCATTGGTATGCTTAATCCCTAAAGCATGAATTAAGGGGAGGTTTAACAATTTTTAACTTCTATTCATGGGTTATACATAAATATGGATCCTCATGAATTCTCACATGTCTATCTTATCTTTTCTAGTATGCTTGTGATGAATAGAGGCATGTTGTTGTCTAATTATTGAAGACAGAGTTAAAAGTGTTAAAGCAAATGTTAATACTGCTAAGTATAATTAGTACTACTAGTTGTACTTAAAACTGCTAAAGTTAAAACTGTTAGTCAAAATTAATATTGCTAGTCAAGAAAATGCTTTGGATTGTGTTTTTCTTGGTTTTGGACTAACATTTGCAGGATAAGCAAAATTGATTGTCTGTTATCAAGTGAAGTATTGTTTGAGGGGAGGCTTATGATATCTATTATGCACTCAAGTATCATTGGAAAGACTTGTTACATCAGGCAAAAAGTGTCAAATACATAGGAAAGTCAAAATAGGTCGAGACACTAAGGTACCTTAGTCTGGTGGTCCCCCTGATAAGGTTAGTGATGAGACTGTCCATAAGGAGTTGGGTAACAGAATGAAAAGGGCTGCCACTACTGCTTCTAGCTTAGAAGCAGAGTAGGACAGTAGTAACATAAACTAAGACCCAATCCATGGCAACACTTAATGAATTAAGTCCTTTGGGATTTAGTTTAGGTAGTGGTCCCAGGTGCCAAGAAACCATATTGGGGATGTAGATGCTCAAACTAGGTTTGAGGCTGCATCTAAAAGTCTAATGATCCACCTATCTCAAGAGTTAACACACTTGGATGTGGGGAGGATAGTATGAAACTAATGGAATTGATGGCACATTATACAAACTTGTGTGAATAAAGTAAGCAAAAAGAATAGAGAGAAGTGGTGAGCTAAAAACAGAAAGAGAGATGAGTGGATAAAAACAAAAAGAGTGTATTGGTGAGCAAAAAGAATTGAGAGATAATTGTGAGTATAAAAACAGAAAGAGAGATTGTAAGATTCAAATTGGTGATGGAAATGCTTGTTGGAATAGCATTAGTGTTTATACTGCTAGGCATAAACTTAATACTACCAATATTAAGTTAGTACTGTCAGGCAAATCTTTATACTGCTGGGTGAAGTTAATATGGCTAGGCTTAAAGTTAGTACTGTTAGGCTAAATTAGTACTGATGGGTGACTGTTAGTACTGTTTGGAGTATAATAGAATTTTTCATTAATTAAATAGCAGTTGAGATATTT
Source organism: Tanacetum coccineum (assembly GCA_026074375.1). Classification (NCBI taxonomy): domain Eukaryota; kingdom Viridiplantae; phylum Streptophyta; class Magnoliopsida; order Asterales; family Asteraceae; genus Tanacetum; species Tanacetum coccineum. The sequence goes on along the minus strand of BQNB010099937.1, from coordinate 2,552 downwards.
CCGCCAACAACTTGCTTATAGGGGTCTATGATTTGGAAAATTCGTGATATTTCTTTCTCTAATAAGATTTCTTTCTTATAAAGATTCAATCTTATTAAGTCGGTCAAATCAAAACCCTAAGCTCTCTCTATAAAATCTCAATCACCTTTACCAAACCCTCATATTCTCATCTACGACCACATCCTAGAAGTTTAATCTCTCTTTAAGCAATCACATGGCTAATTTGGAATTTTGCGATAAGCACAACATGATTGCCTACTTGCAGAAGTCTGAAGGAAGTGAAGGGTTTCATCAGATCATTGATTTTCTAAATGCTAGTCATATCCAGTATGCCCTTATAGAGAATCCAACAATATATGTTTCTTTTATTAAGCAGTTTTGGAGAACAGCTACTGCTAGAACAAGTGCTTCTGGAGAGGTCAAACTAACTGCTACAATTGATGGACAAGAAAAGACTATTACTGAAGCCTCTCTAAGAAGACATCTAAAGTTGGAGGACAATGGTGGTGTTACTACTCTACCCAATTTAGCGATCTTTGAGCAACTTGCTCTAATGAGGTATGCAACTGATTCTGATAAACTTACATTTCAAAAGGGTAATTTTTCACCTCAGTGGAGGTTTTTCATTCATACAATCCTCCACTGCTTGAGTCCTAAAAAGACTGTTTGGGAGCAGTTTAGTAGTAATATAGCTACTGCTATTATCTGCCTGGCAACAACCAGAACTTTTAACTTCTTAAAATTCATATTTGATGCCATGGTAAAGAATTTAGATAACCCTCATAAGTTTTTAATGTATCCTAGATTTATCCAAATCTATTTAAACAAGCAATGGAGACTTCTTCAGCCCCACACAAGAACCTATTCTACTCATGTCCTTACACAGAAAGTCCTTAGTAATATGAAGTGGGTTACAAAGGGTTATTCTAGGGAAGACATTCCTTTATTTGCTTCCATGATCACTGCATCTGAAACATCACCTTCGAGAATCACATCTTCACCATCATTATCACCTTAACATACACCATTCACTGCCCCATCCACCTCATAACCTTCAAACATCCACACCATACCTATTACTAAGGAAGCTGCTTCCATGCCCTATGAATCACCTCTCCAAAGTGTTCACTCACTTGGACGTGATGAGGGTAGTCTATTACTTCATGAATTGATGGTTCTGTGTACCAATTTGTCAAATAAAGTAACAAGCTTGGAGGTAGAGTTGGCACAAACCAAACAAACTTATGGTATTGCTCTTACAAAATTAATCAAAAAGGTAAAGAAGATAGAGCAGACTGTGAAGACAAGCCAATCTAGAAGAAGGACAAGAGTGGTACTCTTTGAAGAAGAAGAAATTTCTGAGGATCCTTCTAAACAGGGGAGGAGTTTAATTGAAGAGATAGACTTAGATGCTGACATTTCTTTGGTTCCTCCACATGATGCAGAGATTTAGGAGAAGATTAGTAATGATACTAAGGTATTGCTAGAAGAGGAAAGATAAAGGTAAAGCAATCATGATTGAAGATGAATCTATTCAAAAGAAGTCCAAGAAGCAACTAAAACAAGAAAGGCTTAGTCATGAAGAAGCCATTAGATTACAAGAACAGATTGATAAGGAAGAAAGAAAAAGGATTGCAAGAGATACTGAAATTGCTAAACAATTCCAAGAAGAATATGATAAAGCTGGAAAAAAAGAAGCTGTAGCTGAAGTTGATACTGATCATGTTATTGATTGGAATAATCCTTCTGTAATAAGGTATCATGCACTTCAACATAGACCTAGATCTGTTGTTGAAGTCAGGAAGAATATGATTATGTACTTGAAGAATCAGGGAGGCAGCATGATAAAAGATTTCAAAAGAATGAGCTATGATGATATAAGACCAATCTTTGAAAAAGTATAGGATCAAGTTCATTCATTTGTACCTATTGATCTGTCCAAACTACACCTTAAAATATATACAATATATAATAAAATATATATAGTAAGAATAGTCTAAAAGCAGAATCAATAAAACCGAGAAGTAGTATAGAGTGTTCCCGGGTCGTTTATCCCCAACGAGGCTGGACTGGAGAATCGATACAATCGAAGATTTGAGTTTGAAGGAGAGAATTGGATTGGAAGTGTGGAAAAGTCAAATTAAACAATAACAAACAAAAACGTTTAAGAAAAACCTAGAAATTACGAAATTAAACTAGAAAACGAGAGCCCGAATCCCGAACAAAGGGGGAAAAACCTAAAATCTTTAAAATTAATCCTACGAAGAAATTTTTGCTTCTAAACTACTCTACGGGACAAATAACGAAGAATGAAAAAGACTAGACCGAAAACGGAGTTCGTTTGACCCAAAAACGAGTCAACACAAAAACCGTACCCGGACCCGTTCTTTAAAAAATGAAAAGTTGTAAAAATGACCCTACGAAAATTTTTAAATTTTTCCTACAAACTAAATGACAAAATAAAATTTTCTAAAAAATAAAATTTTCTAAAAAAGAAAAATATTTTTTTTGATAATTTTTGTATTTTTTATGAATTTTTAAAAGTTTTAACT
>BQNB010099936.1:0-24818 GCA_026074375.1 Tanacetum coccineum | reverse complement strand
GTTTGTCCCATTACTTTCTGTAACAGCCAACCCAACATCTAATGCATTAACGTCCATGCTCAAATTAGCCTCTAATGTTGTACTCTCAGTGACCAAACTCTCGTGCTGTTGTTAATGAGTTTCATTCACTAATTTGCTGAGTGCATTGTTGTATTTAGACTCTATCCAACTGCTTTTCGAGACACTCAACCTGTCATCCACTGCTTGAACCGGATTGATCTGAACATATTGTGACTATAGCTGTAATCTACCGTATGTAATTACAGCTTTATGAATGACCACTTCATGTGTATCCAGGGTCTCGAGTAAATCACGCATGTAAGTATTAGGTTTGCAAAGCGTGTATTCTTTGAAATCTTGTTGCCAACATTGATTCAGATGATCCGATGAATTTACCCCTTTTGAGGCAAAAAATTCCTTAAACTGTGTTCGGAGTGCTGCAAGACAACTCCTTAGATTAACCTCAAGAAGATTCTCTCTTTCAAGTTGTAGCCTTAACTGATCCAGATTATGAAACATCTTCAATTTGAAAGTCTGATGCTCTTTACCAAAGAATGAGCGAAATGCTGGTTTAAATGCATCAACAGCATAAGGCGAATTAAGGAGATAGAGATCATGAAGATGTGTCTCGAGTTGTTCAAACCATGTCATGCAGTTGGAGTGCCTTTGTTTTGCGAGCCGTTGCGTCAGTTGAAGCTCTCTCTCTTTTGAATTAGAATTAGAAGATTCCATTGAAATTCGATGTGTGAAATAAAATTAAGGATCTTAAGTAGAAGCAAACCTCCACGAAGAACACGAACCTTAATAAGCTTATAAATCGAACTTGAGGCTTGAGTTTCACTTGGAATGGCAACAATACATCATGTTTAACATGTATAACACGAAAAACTCCAAGATTAACCAACAAATAAGCTCAAAATAAGCTTTGAGCCGTGGGCTTATTTTCTTCAAAAATAAGGACGAATTTGATCTAGTTTAACCACTAGAATCAACCACGAATCCACACGTAGCTCTGATGCCAATTGTAGGTTCCCGAATTCACACAAACATGTATAGATCTAAAGAGATCTAGAGAGAGAAAGTTAGAGAGAGAGAATAGTTGAGAGAGAAATAAGGAAAACACACTAAAGAGTGTGTGTAAAATGAATAGATGCTTACCTCTTCCAAAGTTGGAAGAGGTATTTATAGTTCTTACAATACACCGGGTATTAGTACCCGGTTCAATACCGAAAGTCATACGTTTACCTATTAAACTACGAGCTATATTGAACAGTAAAATACATGGGGTGACCGAGTCTTTTTCTAATATCTAACAATCTCCCCCTAAGGGAGGTCACCCCTGAAAATACTAAACTTAAGTCTTTTGACAACTCGCTGCCATAATTAAAAATAATCAAATCGGTGTTTGGTAACTCGCCGCTGTTTTTAGCAACTCGCCGCTTTAGCAACTCCGCAGTTTCTAGAAACTCGCCGTTTAGCCTAATCGACGTTTTTAGCAAAATCGCTGTGATAAGCAACTCGCTGTGAGGGGTAGTATAAGCAACTCGCCTTTGACCTTGGTAAACTCGCCGACTGACTTTTTCTAAAATCCGGATCTCTGTCCCTTTCATTTTGTAACCACCGGGCAAAGAATAAATTTTAATATTTCAAACCCTCCATCAAGAACATACATTCGAATCTAGCACTAAAATAGCCACAAAATTGCCTTATTAACCATGAAACAAAGCTAAAATATCAAATACTAAGCAAACTTATAAGCCACTTATCCTTTCCATAACTTCTATTTTCTTCGCGGCACATAAAGGAGAAAGAAGCAACCCTCAACGAAGAACACAACATTTAATAAGCTCTAATAAATCGTACTTGAGCTTGAAGTTTCATTGGGATTGGCAACAATACATCATGGTTTACAAACATGTATAACACGATAAATAAAGGGACAAAACTCCTAGATTAACCATCAAATATGTCTCAAATAACTAATGCTTTGAGCCGGGGCTTATTTTCTTCTAATAATTAAGGACGTAAATTTGATATTGTTTAACACTAGAAATCAAACCACTAATCCCCACTCTGGTAGCCTCTGATGACAATTGATAGGATCCCGAAATTCACATAAACATGTATAGATTAAAGCGATCTAGAGAGAGGAAAGTTAGAGAGAGAGAATAGTCTTGACCCAGAGAAAAGCTGCGAGAGAATAATTAGAGAGAAAAGAAGAAAGGGTGGCGAGATACGGGAGGAAGGAGAAATAAGGTAAAAACACACTTAAGAGTGTGTGTAAAAATGACTCTAGATGCATACCTCTTCCAAAGGGGAAGAGGTATTTATTGTTTTTACAATACAGGGTATTAGAACTACCCGGTTCAATACCAAAAAGTCATACGTTTACCTATCTAATCTACGAGCTATATAGAACAGTGAAAATAATGGGCGTTGACCCGAGTCCTTTTTCTAATATTAAACAGATTTTGAATCATTTAAACACTTTTGTTACCGAAAAAAAACTTGATGTCGATGCGATGAATTATTACCTCGTGGGTGTATACTTTTCCCTATAGGTCATGGTTAATGGGATTTTGGGATCATCTTGTTGAAACGTTTGCCTCTTTATCCACTAGACTCACTACGGCATCCAACCACTAAGGATGGGAATGGTACAACGATTATTTAATCATTAGGTCTTGGATATTCTCCCACACTTGATCCATTCACTAAGGAAACGTTTGGTTAATCTTAAAACCGGCCAATGCCAAGGATGAATGGGACATATATTGAGGCCTATTTTTTCAAGGACAACAAGCTGCCCGCTCTATTGGCTTTGAAAGCCGAACTACGCAACTTGAAGCTTGGGGATTTATCTATTGACGGGTATTTTCAAAAGATAGAATCTATTGTTTCGGTTCTTAATGGTCTTGGTTCCCCTCTTAGCAATGATGATGTTGTTACTTTCGCGCTTGAGGGTTTACCTTCCACCTATGAAACGGATTTTTTTCCTTATTACCGTTATTGTTAATTCCTCATAAAAATTATTTACTTAATATTGTGTAAGTAGAAAATTAGAAGCGGGTACATACGAAACGTTTTTTACCTTCTTATACATATGAATATTTAATTTTAACATAGTATTAGTTGTGGAAGCATGTGTTGGGACTTTATTAATTCTAGCTAACACAATTTAGCCACGTCCGTGCGCAGCGGAAGGATCTAGTTAGGCAAGTTAGTTAACCACTTATTAAATAAGGGAAAAGCGTAGCTTTTTACGAATTTTTCTTGAATACAATAAGGCGTTCTAAAAACAAATCGCTTCTACGGGCTGCTCACACAAACACGTCAATCAAGTATGTAAGAATTGCTAGTCTTATCTTCACGAACAAGCACCAAGTGTAATACCAAAACCAAACACACGCCTTGTGTTCCTTTTTGAAGTCGAACCAAACAAACCTTAATAAAGGTTTAAACCCTAATTCGTCACCTTTAAAGAATCACCAAATAACCACCACACGCACCTTGAATTGTCAAGCAAGGAGGTCAAGTGAAACGGAAAAAAAAAAATGCGTACCTTGATTTGTCAAGCAGGGAGATCAAGTGAAAACGGAAAACCAAAAACCCTAAAAGGGTGTTTGGTTGAATTTGGTTATGAAAAAAAACCGAAAATCCCTATGGGATTTCGGTTAGGGTTTTTAGGAGAGGGGAGAGAGCACTAGAAACTTAGGTGATTAGATAATGAATTAATTAAAAAATAAGGGATATAGGGTGTGTTTATATAGGCACCCCAATACCTTAAATCTTGTAGGAAAAGATTAGTATAATTACTATAATTAAAACAAATCTTTCTCCTTCCATCTTTTCCTCTCTATAACCGACTACAAACACCCCTTCTAGATCCTTGGAGAGTTCGGCCAAACAAGCCACTCCTTGAGGTTCGGGTTTTGTCCAGTTTTAGTCCCTCAGTTCTATATTTAGAATATTTTACATAATTAATTAAACAAGTAATTAATTAAAAAAACTATTTAAATATAAATCGTGAAGTAAACCATACTCTTCGTATTTAACGTGTGTATCCCCAATAGGCTCACGTATTTCTAACGTATAACTTGCGGAACCGACCACCATATTCTAACAGCTCCCACTTGGGAGTTGGAGTAGCAGGCTTGCAGATATACTGATAATTGGCAATGTCTAGCAAACATACACAATTACCTTTAGATTAGAAATACTTAAGATAAAAGTTTCAAGAACAATCTCAGCTTTCAATGGTTATGTATTATCTTGCTATAATCATCCCTTTGTTCAGATACCGTTAAACCATGGATATGGATCCTAACTCATTCCATATAGTTTAACATTTTAGTTTCTCGTTATAGAAATAATTCAGATAGATCAAATGTATTCAAGAATCATCTTGGATTACTCTTTGGGAACGGCCATTCATTTATCTGATTAAATCTGGAAAAGGGCCCACTGGTATCATTCTGCACATATAATGTGGAGGAACAAATCCTTTATTGACTACAAGTGTTGTGGATGCTGTTTCACATACACTCCGAAAAATAGCTTTTATAACTACCATTATCATAGGACAACGTTTGGCTATAATTACAAAAAGTGATATCCACACATACAGAACTTGTTTGTATCTCAAGTCTAAGGATAATTATTTAACCATCTTTGATATTTACTCATAACAAGGATCCAAAAGTAAATTTCAAAATTTAGGGTATCCAATATGCATCCCTTGTGAATACATATAAGTTTGGCGGGAATAATCCGTATATTCAATTAATATTACCAACACTCACATTTGTCTTACATAACAATATTCCCATATTGTTAACCGACAATGGACATATTTAGAATGATAAAATCATTCAAGGATTAAACATGCAAATATAGGATAACAATTATTATATGAATGAATATCAAATACCAAGTAATTTTATATAGGCACCCTAATACCCTAAATCTTGTAGGAAAAGATTAGTATAATTACTATAATTAAAACAAATCTTTCTCCTTCCTTTTTTCCTCTCTATAACCGGCCACAAACACCCCTTCTAAATCCTTGGGGAGTTCGGCCAAACAAGCCACTCCTTGAGGTTCGGGTTTTGTCCAGTTTTAGTCCCTCGGTTCTATATTTAGAATATTTTAACGAAGATAGTGAACTTTTGGCGCGAAAATGTCTTGCCACCTTTATGACTCCATCATCTTTCGCTAATTGCTATGGCTCCAGTATGTAATCACATACATACTTATGGGTTCTTAAATTGGGAACATGCCAAGCCCAAAAAATGAGTTTTACGAATCCATACACCATCTTTTCGAGCAATCAAAAGCACGATAAATTCAGCAGCTGTAGATAGGTTGCCAAAAATACTTTGTTTAGTACTTTTCCAGTCAACAGTAACGCATCCATTTAGAACAAACGACATATCCAAGTCTGCGACTTTAGTTTGTCACATTCCGCAGAATATCAGCATCAGTGGTACAAGAAACCTGAGCTGTCGTTTTCCATATACCTCATATACCAGAAACAATCCTTCGTAATTTGCGAAGATACTTAAAGAAATATTAAAAACAGGCAGCCAGTGTTTCTTCACCCAATTCTGTTGAAATCGGCTTGTCCCATGTTTCTGTGCGAACGCAACATCAGACTATACAATCTCACAACATAGCATAATAGATCCATAGCGAAGCGGTATGGAATATTCTGCATGCCTGTTTCTCACAGCTTTGGAAGCACCTGTGACTACTCAATTTAAGCTTTTCTTGCATTGGGAACGTTCCCACGCTTGATTTCCATTAAAATCTTTTCAAGATTTTCTCATGTAAGCACTTGATTAAAACCAATTAACCGCATTGACCTATCACGGTAGACTCTTGATTCCAAAGAAGATATCAGCATCCCCTAAATCTTTTCATACAAAGACTTCTTTCCAAGATAGATTATTAACATCATGTAACATTGGAATATTGTTGTTTCCCATAGAGCAATAATGTCATCGACATATAGAATTAGGATAGGGACATAAACTCCCACTAGCTTTTAGTATACAATGCTCATCAGGATTTTGAGTGAAACAAGAATTGTCTTGATTTCATCAATCAAATTCGCTTATTCATTGCCTTGATGCTTGCTTAAGTCCATAAAATGGAACCTTAAATTTTGCATACATGTTTGGTTTTTGGATTCACAAAACCCTCAGGTTGCTCTATATAGACTTTCCTTCGAAAAGATTCCATTGAGGAAGCGGTTTTGACATCCATTTGCCAATATCAAGTCCATAGTACGCGACTATAGCTATGAGAATCCTTATAGCTCTAATGACTGCAACAGGAAAAAGGTTCTCATAATCAACCCCCTTAGGATTTAGTGAAGCCCCTTTGCTACAAAGACGAGCCTTTTAAAGAGTATAACTGCACCATCCATGTCAGTCTTTTTCTTGAAAAGCCACTTGCTACTAACGGTTCTAGCATTAGGAGGAAGCTCAACTAAGACCATACATCAATTGTCCCTTTCATGATTGCATCACATTCATTGCATCAAGCCATTCTTGGAGTCAGGATCCAGCAATATGCAGCTTATAGTTTAGCGGGTTCACCAAAGATCCCTAACTCCATGTTCCTCAGCATCGATGTATAAACACAATCGATCTGTGGATGGCGTGTCCTTGTGGACCCTACGAATGGATTAATCGCTTTGAGTCATCAATTGCTGATCTCCTCTTCATGAATTAACTAGTGTTCTACAGAAAGATTGTATCTTCTTCTTGAATTAGTCTCAAGATCTTCACACTCTCACTTGCTTTAGATCTATAAGATCATTCTCAAAGAACTCAGCATTTCGAGCAACAAATACTTTGTTCTCAGATGGGTTGTAGAAAGAATATCCCATTGTTTCCTTTGGGTATCCTACGAAGATACACCTAAAAGATCTAGGATCAAGTTTGTCAGGTTTGGTAAGTGTATCACGCTTAACAAGTGCCTCACAACCCCAAACTTTTAAGTAAGACAAGCTTAGGCTTCCCATCCATATTTCATATGGTGTCTTGTCAAACCTTCTATTGGAACCATGTTGAGAATGCTGCAGCAGTCTCAAGGCATAATCCCAAAAGACTTTGGTAAGTATTTGACTCATCATTGATCGATACCATGTCTACAGTGTACGATTTCCTCCTCTCAGACACTCCAATTGTTTTGAGGCGTGAAGGAGAGTGTGATGCAATAATCCCATCTCCCCTTTAATGATCAAAAACTCTTCGACTCCAGTATATCACCTCCAATGATCAAAAACGTAGATTTAATGTCCGTCCCGAGTTGGTTTTCCTAACTTCCTTTGAAATACCTAAAGTTTCAACACTTCATGTTTATTTTTCACAAGTAAACATAACCATAACGACTGAAATCTCAGTGAAATGATGAAATAGCAGCTCCTTATTCATGACACTATTCTAAATGGCCACATACATCGGATGGTATTTAAGTCACCAAGTAGATCCTAAAAGAGTAAAATAAGTTAATAAAAATAAAAAAATAGAAGTGTCCCAAAAGAAAGAAGTTTTTATATAAGAGGAAATTAAAAGTAAATATAGATAAAGAAAAAGAATACAATGTATAAAGTATGAAAAAAAAAGAGCCCTTTCCACTGATGTGAATATGGTTTTCTTGCCATCTTTCCTGACATGCATGAAACACACTTTCCTAATGACTCAATGTCAATAGAATTGAGAATCCATCAGATGCAACTTTTCACTGCTTTATTCTTCTTGCCTAATGTGTCCAAGACGACAGTGCCACAAGAGAGAATAGTCTAAATTAATTTTGGCTCTTGTATTGGTAATTGCAATACATAAACTAGTCATTTGTATTAGACAAGACATATCAATTTCAAAAAATTCCATCCCGTAACAGCCATAAAATAAACTAGATTATTCTTTGAAACTAAAATAACATTGTTATCATCAAAACGATTAATAAATCCATCGTCAAACAAACGTGAAACTGAAATAACACCTCTAGTAATAGAGGGAGCATAATGACCAATTGTTCAAGACAATAACTATCCACTAGGGAGCTCTAAATGATAAGTTTACGCAATTGCTTCAACGGCTGCACGCTGACCATACGGCCACACCTACAGACCAAAGCCCCAGGTTTCAGCTTCTTCTTCCCTGTGTCCCTGAGTAGTAATAACAAAAATGAGTACCCACACCCAGTGTCATAAATCCAAGATGTACTAGGTGAAAGAATAGAGTTCTATGGAGAAAATACCTGAAGTGCTAGCTCCCTGAGATTAACTTCTTCTTTCATCACTCGGCGAGATACACGGGACAGTCCTTCTCCAGTGCCCAACTTCCACCACATTGGCGTGGCAAATGATCGTCCTTTCTGGTGTTTATCTTCTTAGGTGTGGAGGAGTCTTTAGGCTTAGGAGCAAATGAACATTGTTATGACATAGCCCATCTGTTCTTATCCTTTACCTTGACCCCCTTTAACCAGCTTGTGCGGTTTTCTTCTTCTTGTTTTTCGAACCTTCCTGCTCGTATAGCATGAAGTACAGAATAGCATCTTTCATTGGCATTGTTTCATTCAATGTCAGCTTAAGCATGGCATGTATTCATTCATGTCTTCCACATGCCGTGCATATTAAAGTTGCACGAAGCGCAAAATCCATATTGAGAGCGACAAAGATAGACTCACTGCAAGTTTTGACCAACTGTTGACCGAGTCGCATCCAAGTTGACAATGTAGCCCTTCATCTTTAGAACATATTTAGCAGTGAGCTAACAGATTTGACTTCTCCTCATGCAATGAGAAATTCGCTCACAGTCTGCAAAGTTCTGTTTCAACTTGTTTTGAAAAACATAGCTTTAGTTCCTGAAGCCATGTCATAAGCATCCAGATGACTAGATTTCGTTGGATATCAGTTCCATGGTTAACAGCATAGCACAACAACTTCCTTTGCCCTTTAACAACCCATGCACACGTGAGCGCAAGAGCCTCAGGAGGAACTTGTTGTCCAGCGTTAGCAACTGGTGCAACAGGAATAAGAGATGCTCTAGTATTTTCCTTGTCTTCAGATGAAAGTAAACCAAACGTAGTTGGTTTGTACCAAATCAATGATGTTGGGTCTAGTAAGTTTTTGTTCTCAGAGAAACTCCTGAATACCGAATTGTTTCCAGACTGAGGTAGTCATCTAAATATAAAAGTTCAACAATTAGTATTTTCGATAATTAAATCTTAATAGAATTAACTACCCCAATTAATTTACTAAGTAAGAACAAGAATCCAACTTGACCTCCACTTATTAACAAGGCTGACCAGGCGTAACTAGTTGGCAAGAGGTAAGCGTCGAGCGTTAATTGCATTTTAATGCAACTCTTAGAAATAGATCCTGTCAAAACATAATAAGCTATAATAATGTTAAACATTTAGTACTCTTTTGCCTCGGGTCCAAGGTCCTGACCAAACCTACTTGAATTAAGTCGACAAGCTTATAACCTTGTAAAAATCGTTAGAGGTCCTGACCAGTACAACGAAAATTCACCATGGGTATGGCCGGGGCCCTAAGGTCTACCAAACGGATCCAAACCAATTGCACGTGTCTAAGGTTGGCTGCAAATAACACATAAATTTTACAGGATTCACAAAATGTGTCAAAACGTGTACAAAGAAGCATGTAAACAACTTTGTAACACTAATTTAAAACTTTAATAATGACACTGTAGTGACATGCCATGGTTCACGGTAACTCCAATCGAACTCTCAAAGAACGAGAAACAGGTCAAGCGCGAAGCTATTAAAAAAACCTTATTTCTTTAGGGAATTACGTTAAAACAACCCGCCTTAAACTTCTTTATAGTCTGTTCTAGTGGATGAGCCGTACTTCCCATGAGTCCATAGCGTCCAGTTTTTAATTCATGAAAAACAAGTTTCAATAGTTTAACGTCTTATTAATTTTCACAAAACAGTTTTCCACGAAACAAATGGTTGGTCACTATGAGCATGCATTAGGCGTGTAAAATTAATAGACTACATTAACATCATCTTTTAGTCATATAGCGATACTTTGAATTAGCGTGAAAATAATTTAGACCATTAATAATCATGCAATACTAAGATTCATAAATAAAAAGATAGAATTAACATACAATTAAACATGTAAAATCCAAAGTTCTCTCGCGAGTCTTCCCCAAATGAAGAACCATAAGACCCTCACTAGGTTTTCTGCTAAAGTGCCTAGATTGCCCCATTCACCACATATTGTGATTGAGTGGGTCTTATAGCCGGAATAAGCAATAATTAAGAAGGAATCATGTAAGCTAAATTAACTATTTTAATTTTCCTTTTTAACCTATATTAACTTTAATAGTTTTCAAGATCAATATCTACTTATTTTATTTATCTTATGGCAAGAATTTAAATATTGTTGTCATATTTTTCTAGTAAAACATAAATAAAATATCAAACGCAGCAGATCATAGCATGTGTTTTAATAATAGGCATGTGAACTAGGCGTATAATTAAAACATAAAACGTGTAACCCATAAAGCTAAAACGAGTTGGCTCGTGATGCCACTGTTAGGATTTAATATCTATGTAACCAAGTTACTACGAGTACGCAGCGGATTGGATCTAGTGATAGCATATGGATTAACACGTAACTGAAAAGTAAATAGAAAACGTACCTCTCAGCAAATTGATCAAGAAAACGAATTAAGCGACTAACACAATCGCCTCTACGGTTGCTCACACAATCACGTCAACCGAATATATTAAGCTTGCTAGGCTTAACTTCACGAACAATCAACTCTTGAATAATCGAATACCATGCGCACCTAATGAGCTTATATCCGAAAAACTAAAGAACCGAATTTAGGATTTAATATAAATCCTAATAACCAAAAAAAACTTGTTGGAGTTTTTTTTTCTTCTTCGAACCAAAGAAACGACACCACGTGTTGTTACTTACTGCCTCAAACTAGGAAGAACAAGAATGAAAACAATTTAAAGCTTTAAGCTTTAATTGACTTTGGTTGTGTAGTGGAACCGAAAATCAAAAGAACCCTTTAAGGGTTTTATAGAAATCAGTGGCCAAAAGAAAACAATAGAACCGAATATGTTTTAGGGATATTTGGAGTTATGTGTGTCGTGACTTTGTGAATCAGATATATGGGTATATATATAGCCCATAAATCCTAATTCATGATAAACTAGGAAACACATATCATTATATAAAAACAATAACCTCTTTGTTTCCTTATTGAACTCGAAAACCCTCCCTACACCCTTAAGGATATCTAGCCACTATATGGTATCCTTCGAGTCCGGGTTTTGTCCAAATTAGTCCCTCTTTTATATTGTGAAAGTATACAATACTTTCTCCGTGTATTAACGGTGTAGCCCACCCAATAGGTCTCCATAGTCGTAAACGAAACCTGCTAGTTCAACGACACAATCCAACACCAACAATGTCCAGCAGAAGAAGTGAAACTTCATTTTATATTAAGGAGGTTACACTTTTTTTGTTGTTTATAGATTCGTAATGCTTTTGTTTTAATGAAGTTCTGTTTTGAAGTTAGCTATGCGAGATACACCTAGTGTTGTTTTTTTATTTTAGACTAGAATTGTAAATTTGGTTTTTATTTACCAAATTAGTGATTGTTTGGGTTTAATATGAAAAAATTAAATTTAGTTTAGTCGAAATAGAGCATAATATTTCTATTTTCTTCAAACTAGTAAAGATTAACAAGTGTGAAGGTCTATGTGTGTCTACCTTCTATTGTATAACCGAGAGGAAAAAATGAGGTGTTCAATGGCATGTCAAAAACTTGCTTTAACATGCTAATACTAGTAATAATACAAACATTCCTACTAGTATGGATTCAAATAGAATTCTAATTAATCTATGAGTTAAAATCCTTATTTGCTGCATAATTTTCAAATACCAAATGGGAGTAGGGTTGTAAATGAATCGACGTTTGGTGAACTTTTCATGAACCGTTCCGTTAAAAGTTTGTTTATGATCGTTTATTTATTAAATGAACGAACATGAACAAATTTTTTTCTTTCGCGTGTTAATGAACACTAATATATACACGTACATTCAAACATAAGCATATAATTTTTTCTACGCATGTGAATAAACACTAATACTACCCATAAATTTTTTATATAAACATATTTTTTTTCTTCGCATGTGAATAAACTTTCTTCACTATTAAATACATGGGACATTTATCATGAGCATATATTTTTTCTTTGCGTGAGATTAAAATCTCATCACAAGTAAATACACGTACATTTATACATTAGCATATAGCTTTTTTTTTCAACAACCTAATTTATGCTCTCGGAATCAACAACATAATATATTTTTTCAGTTGGTTGAATGATTTGAATAATCGTGATAACAATAGCCCTATAGGTATTGAAGGTTATACCTCGTATAGAAATTAAACGTGAAGTTCTTTTAATACGTATTATGTTATTAGCCTATTTTAGTGTGAATGGTTTAGGCCGACTTTGTTATTCGGAATCAAACGAGCTTAGGTACACTAGGGGTGTCAAATGGGTCAACTCGACCGACCCAACCTATAAAGCCTTATAAGGTCGGTTGATTCGGGTCAAGCTTAGCTTATCAGGTTTATCGGGTCAACCCGATAAACCCGATAGCCTAATAGGGTCGGGTTAGGGTTTTAATTATTTTCTTATTGGGTTATCGGGTTAACCCGATAAACCTAATAAGCTAGAGAGACCCATTAATAAAGTCTATGATATTTGATATATAAAGTCTCCATTGTTACTAGTCTATTAGCCACATCTTTTAATCAATAAAGCTTTCACTACAAAATATGATCAATTGTATTTTCAGTTTCTTTTAGTGCACTGCTTTTTTGTGTTAATTTGTTTACTATATTGTTTAATAGTTTTTGCTACTGCAAGAGCTAAAACAACATGCCTACTCTCAAAATGTTCAATCCCTACTCGATATGTATTTGTATTTTTCGTCATATGTTGGGCTAAAGGTAATTCTAGTCTCAAGCTTCATGTTCTGTGGTGTTTTAATAAATAAAGTAAATTATGGTAATGTGATTAGGGAGTAACCTGATAACCCGATAGACCCGATCCGACAACCCGCAACCCGATAGACCCGAACCCGATAGACCCGATACCTTATAGGGTCGGGTTGCGGGTTAATTTTTATTTCTTCAAAACCCGATAGACCCGACCCGATAAGCCCCAAACCCGACCCGATAACCCGTTTGACACCCCTAGGTACAACCCATAACTTTGTTAGTAGCCCATTTGCACATGTGAAGATACATTCTTGCAAACTTAAATAATCGTCTATAAACATGAGTATCTCATATTTTTGCACTTCTAATATAAAAATATGCTAGTAAGATAAAAGCTTCAATTTTTGCTCATAATTTGCATCAATAAAGATATCCATACAAAACTTAAGTAATCGTATATTTAACATCAATATATCTTATTTTTGCACCTATAGTATAGAAAATACGCTAGTAAGATCAAAGCTTCAATCTTTGCTAATAATTTGCACGGATGTAGATATTTTTACAAAACTTAAATTATCGTTTATAAAACATCAATATCTCCTATTTTTTCACTTGCCAAAATACACTAGTAATATCAAATCTTCAATCGTTGGTCATAATTTGCACGTGTGAATATATCCTTACAAAACTTAAATATATTAAAAATTAATATCTTATATTTTTGCACTTCTAATATAAAAATTACATCAATAAGATCAAAGACTCAATCATCGCTCATAATTTGCACGTGTGAAGATATTCTTACAAAACTTAAGTAATGTCGATAAAATAATCAATCTATCATAATTTATTGCACTCTAGTATATAAAATACACTAATAAAATGAAATCTTCAATCCTTGCTCATAATTTTCACGTGTGAAGATATCTTACAAAACTTAAATAATCGTCTATTAGATATCAATATCTAATTTTTTTTCACTTCTAATATTAAAAATACGCTACTAAGATCAAAGCCTCAATAATCGCTCATAATTTGCACGTGTGAAGATATTCTTACAAAACTTAGATAATGGTCTATTAAACATGAACACTATAATTAGTTTGCACTTCTAGGAAAAAAACATAGCTAATAAGAATCACAAAACTTTAATATTTTTTTCAGAATTTGCACTAGTGAAGATATTCTTCACAAAACCTTAATAACATCTATTAAATATGAATATCTCAATTTTTTGCACTTCTAATATAAAAATATGCTAGTATGATCATAGCTTCAATATTTGCTTATAATTTGCACGAGTGAAGATATTTTTACAAAACTTAGATAATAGTCTATTAAACATGAATATCTCATATTCTTGCTCATAAAACATACGCTGGTAAGATCAAATCTTCAATCCTTACTCATAATTTTCACGTGTGAAGATATTCTTACAAAACTTAAATAATTGTGTATAGATAACAATATCTCAATTTTTTCACTTCTAATATAAAAACTAGAAAGTTATGGATCAAAGCTTCAATTATCTTTGCTTATACTTGCACAGTGAAAGAAATTCTACAAAACTTAGATAATAGTCTATTAAACATGAATATCTCATATTTTGCATTTCTAGTATAAAACATATTCTAATAAGATCAAAGCTTTAATATTTGCTCATAATTTGCACGAGTGAAGATATTCTTACAAAACTTAATCGTATATTAAAATGAATATCTCAATTTTTTTCACTTCTATAATAAAAAAATACACTAGTAAGATCAAAGCTTCAATACTCGCTTATAATTTGCACGTGTGAAGATACTCTTACAATTACTTAGATAATAGTCAATTAAACATGAATCTCTCATATCTTTTCACTTTTAGTATAAAACATACGCTAATAAAAAAGTGGGGGGTGGGGGGGGGGAAATTAAGGATCAAAGCTCAATATTTGCTCATAATTTGCCTAGTGCAGATATTCTTACAAAACTTAAATAATCGTCTATTAAAAGGAATATCTCAATTTTTTTCACTTCTAATATAAAAAAATACGCTAGTAAGATCAAAGCTTCAATATTTGCTTATACTTTGCACGTGTGAAGATATTCTTACAAAACTTAGATAATAGTCTATTAAACATGAATATCTCATATTTGTGCACTTCTAGTATAAAATAATATGCTGGTAAGATCAAATCTTCAATCCTAGATATTCTTACAAAATTTAAATACACGTCTATTAATATCAGATATCGTTAATTTTTTTCACTTCTAATATAAAAAATAAGATAGTAAGACCAAAGCTTCAATATTTGCTTATAATTTGCATGTGTGAATATATATTCTTACAAAACTTAGATAATAGTCTATTAAATATGAATATCTCATATTTTTGCACTTTAAGTATATAAAACATACGCTAATAAGATCAAAGCTTTGATATTTGCTCATAATTTGCACTAGTGAAAATATTCTTACAAAACTTAAATAATCGTCTATTAAAATGAATATCTCAATTTTTTTCACTTCTAAATAGAAAACCTATAGCTAGAAAGATCAAAGCTTCAATATTGCTTATAATTTGCACGTGTGAAGATATTCTTAGAAAACTTAGATAATAGTCGATTAAACATGTATATCTCATATTTTTGCACTTCTAGTATAAAACATATACTGGTAAGATCAAATCTACAATCATTGCTCATAATTTGCACGTGTGAAGATATTCTTACAAAACTTAAATAATCGTCTAATAAATATCAAAATCTTATCTTTTAAACTTTTAATATAAAAAAATAACATAGCATGATCAAGCATCAATATTTGCATATAAATTGCACGTGTGAAGATAGAATATCTCATATTTTTTCATTTCTAGTATAAAATATACGCTAATAAGATCAAAGCTTTAATATTTGTTCATAATTTACACGAGTGCAGATATTCTTACAAAACTTAAATAATCAAGAATATCTCAATTTTTTTCACTTCTAATATAAAAAATATGCTACTAAGATCAAAGCTTCATATTGGTTGTGATTGGTTGAGGGGTGTGATGAAGCTAATAATGCAAATACTCTTATAATTTGCATATGATGAAAGATATCTACAAACTTAGATAATAGTCTATTAAACATGAATATCTCATATTTTTGCACTTATATATAAAATACGCTAATAAGATCAAAACCTCTAATATTTGCTCATAATTTGAACTAGTGATAATATTCTTACAAAACTTAAATAATCGTTTATTAAAATGAATATCTTAATTTTTTTTATTCCTCATATAAAAAAATACGCTAGTAATATCAAAGCTTCAATATTTGCTTATAATTTGCACTTGTGAAGATATTCTTACAAAACTTAGATAATAGTCTATTACATATGAATATCTCATATTTTTGCACTTCTAGTATATAAAACATACGCTAATAAGATCAAAGCTTTTTTTATTTGCTCATAATTTGCACGAGTGAAAATATTCTTACAAAACTTAAATAATAATCTATTAAAATGAATATCATTTTTTTCACTTCTAATATAAAAAAAATAAGCTAGTAAGATCAACGCTTTATTATTTGCTTATAATTTGCACGTGTGAAGATATTCTTACAAAACTTAAATAATAGTCTATTAAACATTAATATCTCATGTTTTTAGCAAACAGATATCTCATAATATTTTGCCACTTCTGAGTATAAAAACATAACCTGGTCAAATATCAAATCTTCAATCCATGCTCTAATTTGCACGTGTGAAGATATTCCAGACAAAAAAAAATAAGGCGTCAATTAGATACAATATCCTTTTCAATTTTTTTCACTCTAATATAAAAACGTCGATAGTATGATCAAAGCTTCAATATTTGCTTATAAATTGCACGTGTGAAGATAGAATATATCACATATTTTTGCATTTCTAGTATAAAACATACGCTAATAAGATCAAAGCATTAATATTTGCTCATAATTTGCACGAGTGAAGATATTCTTACAAAACTTAATAATCATCTATTAAAATGAATATCTCAATTTTTTTTCACTTCTAATATAAAAAAATACGCTAGTAAGATCAAAGCTTCAATATTTGCTTATAATTTGCAGCGTGCAAAGATATTTTTTTCTTACAAAACTTAGATAATAGTCTATTAAACACGAGTATCTCATATATCTGCACTTCTAGTATAAAACATACGCTAATAAGATCAAAGCTTTAATATTTGCTCATAATTTGCACTAGTGAAGATATTCTTACAAAACTTAAATAATCGTCTATTAAAATGAATATCTCAATTTTTTCACTTCTAATATAAAAAAATACGCTAGTAAGATCAAAGCTTCAATATTTGCTTATAATTTGCACTTGTGAATATAATTCTTACAAATCTTAATAATAATTCTATTAAATATGAATATCTCTATTTTTGCACTTCTAGTATAAAACATACGCTAATAAGATCAAAGCTTTAATATTTGCTCATAATTACACTAGTGAAGATAATCTTACCAAACTTAAATAATCGTCTATTAAAATGAATATCTTAATTTTTTCACTTCTAATATAAAAAAAAATACGCTAGTAAGATCAAAGCATTAATATTTACTTATAATTTGCACATGTGAAGAAATATTCTTACAAAACTTAGATAATAGTCTATTAAACATGAATATCTCATATTTATTCACTTCTAGTATAAAACATACGCTAATAAGATCAAAGCTTTAATATTTGCTCATAATTCACGAGTGAAGATATTCTTACAAAACTTAAATAATCGTCTATTAAAATAGAATAACTCACCTTTATTTCACTTCTACGTAACAAAATTTAAACGCTAGTAAGACAAAGCATCAATATTGCTTATAATTTGCACGTGTGAAAAATATTCTACAAAACTTAAATAAAAATTTATTAACTTGAATATCTTAGTATTTTTTGCATTTTTTTCTTTTAATATAAAAAATATGATATTAAGATCTAAACCTCAACATCTGCATATGGAACTTGCATAAAATAATTTGTGGTGTAAAACTCCCGAAACAAATATTTTGACTTTATCAGTAAAATTTATACAAATCTAGCACAAAATGAATAAATTAATTCATTTTAACTATAAATTTATAAAAATTTATGTTTAAACTTTTGATTTTTTTAAATTTGTTTATAAAAATCAGCAAGTGCATTACACATATTACCTTGCCGACATATATACTTTGTTTAGAAATGATATTATAAACTCCTCTTCATTTCTTCGAGCTACCTATGTGGGACAAATGCAAGACATAAATTCGTTAATAAGAGGTACAAATTTTACATGTCGCCAAGTAGTGTGAAAGGACGAACTTCAAAGTTATAAGAAAAAAGAAGACTATACTTGCATACTTAGTTACATAATACATAGATATAGCATCATAATATAATGAAGCTTGAAATACTATTGATATAGCATCATGCTATATTGCTTTTCTTCATTTTAGTGCAAGCGAATACACATACATATAATGAAGCTTGAAATACTATTGTTCGACTCTGGAGTAATGAGTTTATCGGATGCTATACGAAAAATTATGTAACAATCCTTCTAAGACGATTGTATAGAAATACAATAAAACACAGAGATCAACTATATATTCCATTACCGGCTTAACTTTCAAAAGAGCAAGCTATGCTGAATGCAGAAGTTCTATATTTTTGTTATTTTTCTCCAATATATTCCGTGAGTAACTCCTTAGGACTTTAACAATGCAAAATCAAAAATTGTAAAAGTTTAAAACGCACATAATTCCACATATAGAATACCCGGTGTGCTTGTCATGGACATACTTGGTGTGTGAGAAGCAGGGACGAAACCAGGACCAAATATAGCCGGGTGCACAAGTTTTTTTAAACCGTAACACTAGAAACACTTTTCGATGGACCGGGTGCATTTAAGATACATTTAGGAAAGATCGATGTTTTTTTCAAAAATTAACACTAAATCAAAAAAATTCATAGGCTCCCGGCACCCAGCTGGAACCTCTGTTTCCGTCCCTGTAGCAGTAGCTTGCAAACTCATCTGAGAAACCATCCCAATATTTTTACAAGTTTCTGCGGTTCAAAGCAGATAACATAAAGAATATTTACATATAAAAGTGTGCTAAAGATGCATATATGACGATTTTACATGTATTTTATAGCTCTAATGGTATAGATATTGTTTAGAAACTAACTCCTTAACCTAAACTCTAACCTGCACATTTTAATATATTTCCAACTAATCAGTAGTCATAATGACAATAGAAATCAAAAGTAACACTAATCGATAAAAGAGACCCAAAGGCTTAGACAACGGTCTTTGGAAATCACTAGAATTAACGATATCATACTATGTGAACAACAATGAACATTTAACCACTTGTTAAGATATAGATAGTCAAAAAATTAAAAAATAAAACAGAAAACCTAACCAACATAAACTGAAACATTTTGCATAAGAAATTAATGCCTAGCCTTAACAACCACAATAAGTCAAAACTAAATATAATCAGTGGAACAATAAGTGTCAAATCTGTTAAAAATTTAAAAGTAATTGACAAATCAACACATCGATAATCGAAAATATGGGAACTATAGAAAAACTATAAAACCTAACCTCAATCAGTTGTAACCTTTGCAAATAATAACGAGCCCTAACAACGAGAATGATACGCAACTAACTTTAATCAACAACATACCTAAAACTGTAGGACTACAATGACAATGATTTAACCAGTAACGAAACAAGAACCTTTAGGAATTTAGAAATAAAAAAAAATCGACGAATTCCTACAGCATAACAATAATCACCAAATAAGTTGAAACTTACAAATATTGAATGAATTAACACATTAATGAGTAACATAGCTACTAATTATTTAAACACATAAATGATACGAAAACTGTAAAACCTAACTTAAACTAACTATAAAAATAAAAACTAATCACTAGTCCTAACAGCTATGATCATTCGCAACTAAATAAAGTGATAGAGAACTGAGTTGACCTGGCCTTTGACTGTCAAGTTAATGTGAGCACCTTGATCTCCAGTATTAGGCTTCTTATCTTCATCACCTCCTCCTCTTGACATTATTTATTATTTATTTTCCAGTCAATGGATCTTACCAATATGGTATTAATGATTTGTTGTTGGTTGGTTTTATAGAGTGGTTTGATTCTATTTATATAGTTACCTCCTGTTTGATGCAGCATTGCATCTATTTCATCGCCTTCTTCCATTTCTGCATAAAAACATGTAACTGCTCAGCAGGGTCGGATAACGCATATGCAATAGACAAGGTCAGATCACTTTTATAAAGATCTTAGTTTGTTTAGTAGATAGAGTTAGAAAATTTGGCACATTAACTCATGAATAGATCAATTTGGGTTGTGTTTTACTCAGATGGGTCAAATAAAAAACTTTGGCTAACAGGGTGAACAAGTCAAGCTGATGAATTGCCCAAAGTATAATATACTGTGTGCCACTTCATATATCTTTTTTACAGTAAAACATGCATTATCATGGCATTGAAATTCTTTTTGTATGAAATAATTCAAAAAAAGGTCAAATTTTGTTTGAGGGTCTAGCCAACCCAGCCCATTTCAATCCACCTCAAAATATAAAATGAGTCATCCAAAACCCATTATAACACGTCACCCCAATACTGGGTCAAAGCGATCTCATTTGTGGTATGAGAATGGGAGAAAACGAATCTCATCAGGAGTATGTTCCCCTTGAAGATGACTTACATCAAACAAGAAAGCAATTGAATTAATCTCAACAGATTTCCGGTCACAGTATGCACTAACAAGCTTTTTCAGCTGCGTGCTCCTTTCGATCCTAAAGAAGACTTCATTACCATCTTGAAAACACAAGGAGTGGCATATTAGTTCTCACTACACACCAAGAATCTAAGAAAAATATTGAAATGTGTTATGATTTATGTGTGCCAAAATTAAAAACATGGTAATATGGAGGACATAAATATAAGTTCACAGGCTGGTGGATAGTGGAGGTTGGTAGATAGTGGACGCTGTACAGTGTTTCTTTAATCTAACCAAAGCATCCATGTTCAGTTGTTCACAAGCTTCATTTGGGGGGCTAATAAGTGTCCCAATGTATATGAATGACGCATAAAATATTTTGTCAATCTGGCTACCATTAAAATTGAAAGTTACCCTATACATGTGATGATCATTCTAAACATCTCGCAGATGTACCATGAAACTTTACATGAGAGGCATCTATTATCCGAAAAATAAAATAACAGAATTAAGTAGACCATACACAATGAAATAGATTTCAGATCTGCAACGAAAACAGATATATGACCTGAACATTGTACTCGCCTTCTCTTCGGTGACCTTTAGTTTTAATTTAGCAATGTCAATCATGTATGCAAGCAAAAATTGATCCTTGGAGCCACATTCTTAAACCTAGTGAAGTTTAAAAATGGAATTCCCAAGCACAATGGCAGTGTCAAAAAGGTTATTAAGTTAGTGATAGTGCCACCCAGGATTCTAGCAGAAACTAACTAATTCATGACTATAATTAAAAGGAATTCACCTCACTTAACCACATTGCCAATAGCAGTTTAAGCACCTTTTAATTCATACAGTGCACGGGGTGTGCTACATAAGGACTAGTGTTGGAAGCCGGACATTGAAAGGAAGTACGAGGGCGTGGTATTAAGTGCGTGCGATACTGGGATGTACTAGAGGTCAGGCATAGTAAATAGAAAATTTTATCTCTTAGTCATTTGCTGGTGTTTTGAGGTTTCATATGTAATCAACCACACAATCAACATCTAGCAGAGACTCCCTAACAATATGGCATTGATATGCAATTAAACAACCCACGCTCTCCATATGGGTACAAAACTACAATATGTTTACTATCGTTGACATGATAAACTACATAATAAGAAGAAGCCTAACTAGATGCAATTCATCAAAGGCTAATAAGAAGATGAACCCAATAGTTTGCTATTTACCTCCAAATTCCTCAATACTATAATTGCACAAATATACAGTGGATGAAGGTAATTAGCACACACAATCTGACTTATAGGCTATTTTTAATTGCCAATGATCAAGGTACAAGTTCTAAGAAAGACTATAACTCAAAGATTGAAAAAAGGGTTATGAGCTAAGGTAAAGCATATAAAAGACAACCCACACATTCCTTTACACAAGTTTAATATAATAGTCCAATCCCCTTGGATGATAGATTTCCGTTCCACCTACAACATACTAATTTACCTAAGTGGCCACGTCAGTAATCAAGAAAGAAGCCCAAACAAAGAAATAGGCAACAAGATACTTAAGTGTGCAAGACTGGAAAGCAATTTAAACCTACTTTCAATCTGAAGAAAACCTGAAAAACAGTTTAAAATCGTCATAACAAAGTTGAACTTTGGAGGTGGTGAAATTAACATATGTCCGATTACTTTCAAGTTAGCACTTGCAATTGGTCTGCGAGGTAGTTAGCACTGCTCTGAGCCTCCTAATTGAGCTAGTTTAGAAGTGTGTATGAAGTAAGGGGTGACTTGGCAAAAGCTTCTTCAGTAACACAAATGATAATTTTGAATCAGTTATACTACTTTAAGATAGATGTTTCAAGTGGAGGAGCTTCTTAGATAAAAAAAAATTCGGTAGCTTATATCCCTTGCTATCTTCTAGGTTTTCTTATACTTGATTTTTGCCCCAATACTATTAATAATAAAACATGCATCTTGAGTGCATTCTTGTAAACCATTAGCTAACAAATGGTTCAGCAAAATTTACAAAATGGCATTATTTATATCAATTGCATACTCTGGTTCATTACCGTGTTGCCCACTACTCCCAAACAAGATATTACACTGCTGAATAGCCAAAATTGTTCCCTGAGCACACATCATTGTAGTATAACAGTTATACAAAATGGTAATTCATTGGTCCAAGTCAAAAACTTGTAAACATCGCCCTCCTATAACAAGTGGCTTCCAACTTTTGAAACTCAAAAACTCAATCTCTCTTAAAATGCGCGAGACCAGCCTTCTCCTATACATGATCATTTCTAGTACTCTCTGACAACTTGAAAGTGAATCTAAAATAGTGAAATCACATACAGTTAAGTGAAGTTTCCTATTCCATAACCTTATAGTGCAGGCAAATTAGAGACAGAAACATATGGCACTCTAAATCAGAAACGAACTGAAATATTTTATTGGGGGGGACGTCCGAATCAGAGTGACCATCAAAAACCTATGGAAAAAATGTCTATAACTTGCAATCTTATAAAGGAGATCTCAAGTTTGACATGACCAATATTGTTTTTTTTTCTGAAGTGTGACATGTAATTGCAATGTATTTTGACAAATAAGCTGTTTTTTGCAACGTACTTAGTTTGAACGCCTAAGCGGCAAGAGCTAGAGTAGGTATGAGTTCAATAAGGACTCCAAAAATGACTAGTATTAATGCTATTAAACAACATAAGAATGACAGATAATTCGAATTTAAAGGAGCTTTCATAATGTGTTTTATCATGTCGAATTTCAGATAATAATCTGTCATCAACCTAACAGGTTATATGGACAGGAAGGTGGATATTTGTTAATATATATGAATACATGGATGCCTAATCCCGCCGGAGCGAGGTATGGGGATATGAATACATGGAATTGTATGGATACAATAGTTATATAATAGTTTAAAAATTTACAAGACGTATATTTTCACATGTGAAGATGTTTTTCACACATCTTAAAAAGCTACGAGACATATATTTTCACATGTGAAGATGTTTTCACACATCTTAAAAAGCTACGAGACATATATTTTCACATGTGACGAAGTTTTTCACACATCTTAAAAAGCTATGAGATGTATATTTTCACATGTGATGAAGTTGTTTGCACATCTTAAAAAGCTACAAGACGTATATTTTCACATGTGAAGATGTTTTTCACACATCTTAAAAAGCTACAAGACGTATATTTTCACATGTGAAGATGTTTTTCACACATCTTAAAAAGCTATGAGACATATAATTTCACATGTGACGAAGTTGTTTACACGTCTTAAAAAGATATAAGACGTATATTTTCACATGTGATGAGGTTTTTCACACATCTTATAATACTTGTAGTTGTAAATGTGCTTATTGAAGTCGTTCACCTATACTTTTGTCGAGTGAAAATGAAATCTATAATTAATAAAGCATAACCGTAAGTACTATCAAGACTACTAAAACAATGAATCCGCAAATAAAATAAAGTTCACAGCTTGTGCAACATTCGTTCAGGCATTTCATCAAACAGTTGATATGCATTATGAAACTAAATCAATTTGCTACAATGATAGCGATAAAAGTATTTAATGAACAAATATTACAAGCAATTTTCAAACTAAACATCGATTACACATATGTGAATGACGAAAGTGTAAGAATTTAACCTTTTGAAGAGCCCATTTTAACCTAATAACCTCCAAAAATAGTGATAGAAAGATGCTGCTATGACGGTGTAGTGGTGGTTTGAACGACGGTGGTTCAAACGACGGTGGTTCGAACGACGGTGATCGGGAGGTATAGTGGTGGTTATGTCGGGAGATCGTTGAAGGTAGTTGATAGGAGAGAATCGTATTGTTTTTCACGTCAGAGATGTGTGATGTGTGTGTTTTTTTTGCATTATATATTAAGGTGTGAGTTTTAAATGACAAATATACCCTTGTTTTGTATACTTAGTATAAATTATGAACTTATGAAGTAATCTAAGCCATTAGATCTTAAAAAAAAGAGTTAATGAAGGGC
>BQNB010099935.1:0-24818 GCA_026074375.1 Tanacetum coccineum | reverse complement strand
AAAATAATAATTATGACATCGAATCCGCGATCGTCATACGCGTCGAAAAACTCGGGTTGTTACATTCCACCCACCTTAAAAAGAGCGCCGTCCCAGTGCTCGGTTCCACTTATTCATCTTAACTTCACTTGCAATGAGACGATTTCCTCATCATCGAACGGACTCACATGTTCGTACGTAAAAATCACGCGATATAATACTCCCCTTGACTATTCCGGATGGAAAGTCAACAAAACAAATGGTAATTTATACCAACGAGATCAAAAATATAATTACAATCGCTCTTATCATAAGAGGCAAAATACGCCACGAAATTATCCGATAAAATTTGTCACGTCGTTCCTAAAAGGAAGGCTTTTAAGACGAAAAATCAACCCAACTCAATTTGGTGATCTTACCAACAAAACCAAGCGCACACCACGTTGCTAACCAAAACCAAAATATACGTCAACAATCAAAACTAAAATATACGTCATTATCCAAAACCAAAACATACGTCGCCCTCCCGGTTTCATTAAATAATGCACCACCGGTTGCGAAAGTATTCCGGAGTACATATGACCCCGTCAAACGCACTATAGCATCATTACACATAACCACATAATCATATAAGCACATATTCGCGTATTCGTCATTTTAAAATGACTTTATATTTTGGACTAGCTTTACTTACGCATTTCATCACACCTGCTTTTAACCAAGCATTGGCGATAATTATCACGTATCATGCTTGTTTACTACGAAGCTTTAGCAAAACAATTCATGCTCACTTACAATGAAGCCTTAGCAAACAAACCATGCTTAATTACTATGAAGTCTTAGCAATGGCTATGCTTGTCACGCGGGTTCATACCCAACCGATCAAATTGCTCATTATACCGAGCTTGCCAGATGGCCAAGCTTCTTGGAAATGATCTTGACTTAATCACGGCTAGGTCTTAGCCAGCCATAGTCATGCTTGTGGGTTAATAAGCCACAATCAACAATAGACTATCAGGTTTGCGTACCTCTCAAACCAACCTTCATCTACATCTAGGTAAGTATACCTATTCACTCATGTCCTAAGCCACATCATGGGCAACACAAAAGCGACATAAGCGCTTACTACCATTCAAAAACACATAGCACATAAAGCACATTTTTCACATAATTCGGTGACAATAATCCCGCCAGAAAATACATAACGTCAAAAGACAAATTGAAAGCAATCGAGAAAAATGATTGAGCATCATGTACTTATTGCTCGTTTGACGAAAATCAAAACTCCAACGTTTCCACATGGCGACTGGCACAATCGTCTCGGTCCTAACACATCGTACATCATAAACTCAAAATAGTTACTCACATTGCTAATTCAATACCGTTTGACTTATGGCGTTGGCTATTTTGGTTGGTCCTCTAAGATGGGAACGGATGTCACCATTTTACTAGAGTCCTCAATTAATTCGCCACTCTTTACACACTTGAGTCATCACGTCACGGAGTAAGGGTCACTATACCCAACCTTAGATTAAGCATCGCTTAGTGTCATATTCTAATCCTTGACGATTAAGGTACATCACCAACTATATTACCACTACTTTCCATACCGAGGATAGAAGTTTTCTTCATGGCCATCAGTTGTCACAACAATAACAACGCACGTTTGATGTAGGAGAAGCCTTCTCCATTCTTTACTTTCAACCTCCTTCACCTTGGGGACCTTATGACCCTAAGAAGATCCCTTCTCAGTGTCGGTATCCGGTTTCTTGGTACTCCACCATTTATCCAATTTTCTCATGACTTTTGGGTATGTCTATGTGTCCATGCTCGATGGCACTCTAGACCTTTACTAATCCTTAAGAAATTGTCGTTACACGACATGCGACATCCAATCCGGCAACACTTCAAGTCTTGCTACAACATGCATCCATACATAACCAATCTCCACTTCCGACTATCGGTCTATATCACAAGGACCTAAACCTTATTACTTTTCCAGAAACACTCATCCCAGACAAATACCATCGGCATTTTTCTCTCCGGTATGACTCGGTCATAACGACTAACATGAGACTCTCTCTCCATGTAGTCAATTCAAAAAAAGATTACTTGCATAGGAATCCATCATAGAGGTAAAAACACTTTTCTTTTTCGAGAAATCCAACTCGAACAATTTTCCAAAACTCGACATTTTAAAAGGTGACGATTATTCTGACATAGTGTGGTTCTTCCTAAATTATGCATAGTTGATCAAGTTATGTATAATTGAGGACCAAACGACGACATGTCCGTCCTTGTCAAAAATACTTTGTTATTATAACACCCCCATTTTGATAATATAGCAGCGGAAGCTAATCTAGGGTATTACTTCATGAATCACAGACACAATCATAGAAAACGACTCAAAAGAGACGTTTTTAAAAGATACGTTATCATTCATTTAAAATCAGAGTTTTACAAAGGCAGGTCCCAAAATCTAGAAACATAAAATATGAATGATAACAGGTTTTAGCCATCTTCAAGTCCATGCCACTCCATGCCATAAGTTGCTCAATTACCTGAGATAAACATGCTAAAAAGGATCAACACAAAGGTTGAGTGAAATTCATAGGTTTAAAATGTAATAGTTGAATACAAATTATAGTGAGCATAATTATTATGGAAAACAGTATTATTATGGAAAACAGCATTATCATGGAGAACAGCATTATTATGGAGAACAGTTGAATGCAAGTCATCATAATGGTAATAATTGCAACGAATACAATTATCATGGAAAAATGGTAACATTATTATTGCACCTAAGCTCATGACACCAATACGTTAACAGGGAAAATCACCGTAGTGACATTGGTTGAGGAACAAATGTCCCCGTGGAAAAGGTAACTTGCCAAGGTTACCCATTAGGTCAAATATAGTGCGTTTGGCTACCCTATGAATGGGTATACAAACAGGAGTCGTCACCCCCAATAGATCTATTCACAGTATTCGCGTTTACTCGTAAGCAATTAATGGTTCATGATATGGAAATAATGGCACTGGAAGCTACTTAGGCAATAATATATCTAGATAACATACATTTGGAAAAAAAACACTTGCATTTATGGTAAAACAATCATGTTATTCAAAATTCATAGTTTAAGCATGTATCCTCCTCGCGGGTTTATGAAAACATTAAAGAGATTAAAAAGCGAGGCTATGAACTCACCTTAACAGGGAAATTTGATTAACGACAAAAGTATATCAAAGGAAAGGCGTCTATATGGTAGTACGACGTTATCTACTCGGGCGGAAAGTATATCAACTTGAAAGAAAGCAGCTTCGTCACGTAACCTGGGATAATATGTCGAGTCTTAGGAAGATTGTACTCTAGAACTTTGATTCTAAGAGTTTAATATTGTTATAAGTTTGATTGGAGAGTTTGGAATTATTGTATCACCGTTCGGGCCATCATAATTCAGAGGTCATTCAGTAAACGTTTGAGGAGCTAGGGCACTTTAAATCGTAAACCCAACAACTCAGTCAGAACGTAATACCAAGATGAAACCCCTTAATATGAAGCTCCCTAGTATTGTGGTACGATATAGATTCGGGACAGGATTTTTAAAAAGCACATCGATGATGAATTTTATAATAGTTATAACATAATCGGTTTTAAGCGTTTTGCTCAATAACTGGAAATGATAAGCACGTCAAGCGTTAATTAAAGTTATGTCTTATAAGGTTTTGAACACATTTTTACACTTTTTCAAAATGTTACATTTTAGACCCTTAAGAATGAAAAATGGCAAAATATACCCTTAGAGTTTCCACTTTTACGAGTTTGGTCCTTCTAGTTTAAAAGATGTACAAAGTAAACCTTGTACTTTGGAAAGTGACATAATAGACCCCTATAGTTATAACTTTGATAAAATGACATGTTCAGCCCTTTTAGTTATAAGTTTCAGAAAGTTACGATATATACCCTTTGCATGGAATACTTTTGCAAAACAAATCCAAAACGCCATGCAAGCTTATTTTAAGATTCCAAATGATATTTGCAGGTGATAGCTTATTAATATAAGCTAAAATATGAAGGTTTAACGTAACGAAAGTTTAAAATAACGATTCGTTAAGCTAGAAATCAAAACGGGTCGTTTTAGGGTTAAATAACGAAAACACGTAGGTTTTTAATTCAAATTCCTTCAAGACTTGATAAAGTGGTTATAATAACATTAGTTTAACTTAATAGAATAGATTATAACAACATTTAACCATTATAACGATTTGATTTAAGAAAAACACAAAATTAGGGTTTCGGGTGCACGGTTTGGATCAAAAAGAGAAAACGCATGGTTTTTGAGTTTTAAAACTTTAACAAGAGTATATTTAGGATCATATGAACATTATAAGAGTGTAGGAGCAGGTATGAAGATCATAGAACCTGGGTTTGAGCTTTGAAGATCAACAATGGAGGAAAACGGGTCGAAATGGGTAGAAACGCTTCGTACGCCTAGGTTTTTCTTCTTTGGGGCTTCAAGGCTTCAATCCTTCTCTTGATTATTATTCTTGGGACTTATTAGGAGCTTCTTGAGCAGAGATATGTTGCTAGTATGGGTTATAGAAGAAGATGTGGGGGATGAGTTAGAATGAAGGGTGTTTGTCCCTATTTATAGTCGAAATTCACCTTGGAGCCCAAGAAACTTAATGCCCAAGTTTAGGACAGGTGGGGGTGATGTGGAGGAGCTAGGGACTGAGTTGGAGAGGCTAGGTAGTGAGTATGTAAGCTAGAAATCAAAGAGAAGGATGTGGATCATCCTTGTGGTGCCGCGGCTGAAGTGGAGGAAAAGAAAGAGATGTGGCCAATTTTGTGACCAAGGACTCAAAGGAGATGCTTGTAAGCAGCTTAGGAAGGAAGTAGGAGCATCATTGAGGTGCTTGGATTGCATGGTTAAAGTTTAAAATGGGTCATTTGGAGGGAAACTAGGTGCGGGTTCATTTGAAGTGGGTTAGGGCACGGTTTGAGTTTTTATGCTTAGATTTCGTGTACATTTGACTTGTAATGATAGATTAAGGTTTATAAGACTTGTTCTAAGAGTTACTAACAAGAATTGATAGGTGGTTCGGGTTTAAAATGGGTGAAAATAGGTAAACGGGTCATGGTTTGAAATTAGGGTTCGTTTAGGGTTTTCTAGGTTTAATTCTTGTACATTGTTGTAAAAATGGTGAAATGATGATGGAATGTGGTTTGTAAAGTTGTAAATTATGTATTTACAACTTATTTGAGTAATGGTTTGGGTTTACAATGGATAAAAACCAAGAAACGGGTCATGGTTTAGTATTTAGCTCGGGTTAGGGTTTCTAGGTTTCATTTCATGAAATCTTATGAAATGAGAATGAATATAGAATGTAAATGAAGTGCATGACTTGCTTGTACCTTGTACTTTATTAGTTTGTACAAGTTTCTTAAGAAAACTTAGATATTAACTTTACATGGAGTTAGGGTTTTAGATGTATACGATAAAAGTTTAAAGCCTGTCTTGATATAACGTTGCAAATGGTATATTATATGAGTAATGTACTTTGTAAAAAGGATATTAAGATATTGACTTGACATATTATGATGTTTGATTGACATATATGTAGATAGGATTGCCATAGATAGGTTGTGTGAGCTTGTTAACTTTAGTTATGCAAGTTGCGTTGCATATTGAGATATTGGTAAATGTAATAAAGTGAAAAATTTCCCTGAAAAAGGTGGTTCATATATAATAGATAGATAATACATTGCATCTAACTTAATAGATGGATATTTACATTGATGAAAATTACAGGTTGTTATATATGCCGATCCCCGAGTTCCCCTAATTCTCGAGAGATCCTTCTTAAAGTCCGGACGTGCTTTGATTGATGTTTACGAAGGTGAATTAACTATTCGTGTTGGAAAAGAAGCCATAACATTCAATCATGATCAAACTTCGAGAAACTCATCGAATTACAATGATAATTCGGTTAACCGAATCGACGTCATTGAAATGGCTTGTGAGGAGTATTCTCAAGAAGTTCTCGGGTTTCTCCGAATTGATCGCTGAGTGGCAATCCCACTCCATTATTTATGAACTCGATCGTTTTTACCTCTTCTCGACTCCTATCCCTTCGGGGATAGTGATTTTCTTCTCGAGGAAGTCGACGCTTTCCTCGCTCTTGAAGATGATCCAACTTCACCGGGAAGTTGATCACTCTTATTATGACCCCGAAGGGGGACATTCTTCTTTGAAGCATTTCTCACTGATGATCATCATTAACCCCCTCCCACTCAAGGAAATTATTTGCCAATGAATTCGAAAAGAATTAAATTTTGTGAAGCTTAATTAAAAATGATAATCTTCAATTAATGACCCCACGAGGTTAAACTCAAGGACTTTACGCATCATCTTTGAGTACGCATTTTTGGAAGGTGACGACAAGTTACCGGTCATCAATTGCCTAAAGGACTTGAGTGTCGTAGGAAAAAAGCCGCTTATAAACGGTTTTAAAGTCACACTAGCGAGCCATCGACTTGGAAACTCTCCGACATTAAGGGTATTAAACCCGGAATTTTATACTCACAAGATTCTTATGGAAGAGGACTACAACCGACGCGTTTAACACAAAGACGGCTGGAATCCAAAGATCCACGATGTCATCAAAAAAGGATGGTTTGAAAAAAAACTTCTTGACGCCGGATTAATTTACCCGATCTCGGATAGTCCTTGGGTAAGCCCCGTGCATTGCGTACCTACAAAAGGTGGCTTTATCATTGTTGAAAATGATGAAAACGAGTTAATTCCTACTCGATTGGTTACGGGATGACGTATATGCATTGACTACCAAAAGTTAAAAGAAGCCACAGTAAGACAACTTTCCACTACCGTTTATAGATCACAACATGCTTGAGAAATTAGCAGGAAAACGAAAGTATATTGTTATCTCGATGGTTTCTCTGGTTAGTTTTCAAATTACCATCGACCCTCTGATCAATGAAAAAACAACATTCACGTGTCCTTACGGAATGTTCGCCTATCGTCGCACGCCTTTCGGCTTATGCAATGCACCGGGAACGTTCCAAAGGTGTATGATGGCTATCTTTCATGATATGATCAAAAAAACGATGGAAGTCTTCATGGACGACTTTTCGGTCTTTGGGAATTCATTCGGAAATTGCCTCTCTCGTGTAGACAAGATGCTCAAAAGGTGTGAAGACACCAATCTTTGTCAAAATTGGGAAAATAGTCACTTCATGGTTAAGGAAGGCATTGTCCTTGGCCATAAGATTTCCAAAAATGGGATTGAGGTCAATAAAGCCAAAGTCGATGTGATTGCTAAGTTACCTCATCCCACTACCGTCAAGGGTGTTCAGAGTTTTCTCGATCATGCCGGTTTCTACCGACGGTTTATTAAGGATTTTTCCAAAATTTCCCGACCGATGACTCATCTTCTTGAGAAAAATACTCCGTTCATCTTCTCTAATGAATGTATTCAAGCTTTTAAAATGTTAAAGAAAAAACTTACCGAAGCTCTAATCTTGATTTCCCCCGACTGAGACTTACCCTTTGAGCTTATGTACGATGCAAGCGACTTTACCATAGGTGCGGTCTTAGGGCAACGTCATGAAAAACATTTTAGGCCTATACACTATGCTAATAAAACAATGAACGAGGCGGAATCACATTACACCACAACGGAAAAAGAAATGTTAGCCGTGGTGTATGCCTTTGAAAAATTCTGGTCTAACCTCATCTTGAACAAAAGCATAGTGTATACGGATCACTCCGCCCTCAAATATCTGTTTGCTAAAAAAGATTCCAAGGTGAGATTGCTCCCGTGGTTTCTCCTCCTTCAAGAGTTTAAATTCAAAGTAATTGACACAAAAGGAGCTGAGAATCTTGCGGGACGTATCATCTTCGCCCCATTAGAAATTCCTTATGAAAATCGTGCTCGCGACCCAAAGGAGATAAATAAACGTTTCCTCTCGCAGACACTTAATATGGTTGACTTTTCGTGGTGGACTCTAGTAGTACCCAGTGGTTTGCCGATTTTGCCAAAATTACCACAGGGGATTTCATTATTAAAAGGGATGTCGTCCCAACAAAAGAACAAGGTTTTTCTAAGGATGTTAAACAAGAGTTTTGGGACGGACCACTATTTGTTTAAAATATGTGGGATCAAGTGACCCCAGACGGCGTTCGTTGCGGGCCAAAAAAAGCTATTGATATCCTCTACAACTTGCCATAGTGGACCCACGAGGGACATTATTACGGTGCCAACTTAGGACGCTATAAAGTTTTTTGACTAAGGATTTTATTGGCGAAATATTTACCTTGATTGCCCATGACTTTGGTCACCGATGTGACACTTGTCAACGTCCAAGGGAACAAATTTCACAACGTGTGAAATGCCTCAAAATTTCCATCCAAGTTTGCGAAATCTTGCGTTTTAGGGCATCGATTTCCATGGGGCTGTTCTGTCTTCACGAGGGGAATAAATACATACTTATGTGGCCGTCGACTTACTTGTTTAAAATGGGTCGAAGCGGAAAGGCGCTCCACCCCACTAACTACGCCGTGTTGTTTGCAAATTTCTTAAATCTCTCTTCTCCCGATTCAGTACCCCTCGTGCTATCATAAGTGATCGCGGAACCCATTTTTGTAATGACCAGTTTGCAAAGGTCATGTTTAAATACGGAGTTTCTCACCGTTTCTCCACCGCGTATCACCCATAAACAAGTGGGGCAAGTGAGGTATCCAATCGTGGCTTCAAACGATAATTCTTGAAAGGAACGGTAGGCGAGAATCGTTGCCTCTTAGTCGGATAAACTAAATAATGCACTCTGGGCTTTCTGTACCGCTTACAAAACACCCATCGGGTGTACTCCATACAAGCTCGTATACGGAAAGGCATGTAATCTACCAATCAAGTTCCATTTTTAGTGGTTTTTTTTATTCAAATTTTTTACAACTGCAACCTTAATTTGAATACAAACTTGATGGGTAAGAGTGTAACATTTGTTTGCCACACAAATAATCACCGGGTACCCGTCTACGCATTGCGCGGGTACCATGCTAGTAATCATAAATACCTAAGGCCCTTTTGTAATACGGTATTTGGTATTCGATGTTTGAAAATGTTTCCTTTCATGGGTCAACATTCATTGTGTATGTGTGATTAAAATTATATGAAACAGTATACTAATTTAGGTCGGTCTTTAAGGTCACTCGTGACCTTCGGTGAGCCCTAAATGTCATGTAACACCCCATTGCAGGGGTGGCTCACGTGTGAAAACAAGCAAAAACAAAGGAGGAAATGTGCGGTGCTCACTATTTGGTTTGTGTGCAAATGACGCCCCCTAAATAACTATGGAGTATTGTTATACATTTATTAATAAAAAATTAAAATGTACCATTTTTATCTATAAATAGCCTTCTAACTTATTTTTTTATGGATAACCTACGTTTTTGACTCGACATTATGAACTGACTAATCCCAAGACGAATACCCTTTTTGATAATCCAGAGTCGGCGCAAGTGAAACTCTGTAGCCACAATGAGATTAATTTTCTCCTCATTGGATTTGAACCATTGATCTCCACTTTGTAAGGCTAGTATTCTTACGGCCGGATCTATTATAACGCACCCCTCTGAAGAAATGTAACGACCACAACATAATGGATCCAAGCTAATAACACTTTAACATTTTGTACATTTCAGCATTCATGTACTACCAACATGTACATATACCATTTCTTTTTCACTGCCTTAAACAATTTCACACACTTTACGCCTATTTTAATTTATAGACTATAACTATATGATGATAAGTTGACCATATTCATCATTTATACTATTACATATTTAGTCTACTTGACTTTTTCCCATATAAACCTTACATATGTTTATTCTATAACACGATCATTTACCTCATTTTACTCATCATATACATTTCAATATATTAACATGATTCTATTCATGTTTTACTATTCACTTAGCGCATTTTATATCACTTAAGACTTCTAGCGTAATATTTCTTATGCATCATTACTATTCATCACATTTACTAACGTTTCGCTATCACGATTTACTTATCATGTTTTATGCGTAACATAATTTCATCTTCTCACTATCATAAACATAAACCTCATCACATTATTATATTTATGCAATAGGTACTTAAACCCATTTTATTCAATCTCTATGACTACATACTAACATCATTCATTAAACATAAAATACTAATTTGACCATGCATTTGTCATTAGTCTCCACATAGATTATACTCATTTGCTTAGACATCAATTCAAATTCCATATACTCTTCATCCACACAATCATACAACGTTCGTCTGACACTAACCACAAGTGTCACGATACTATTAAACACGTTCTAGTTATTTCGATTATGCCTCATATATTTTCAAACATCTTTACTCTATGGCATTTGGTATGTGTTTGCAGCCTTCTAAAAGGTCGAGGGTTACAATTGCATCATGGTTATGTTTAATATTAAGTGTGAATTAATAAATGTAAGAAAAATCTCTTTTTGTTAAATTTAAATATGCTTTTGAACTTAGACTATTTCATTTTAAGTTTTTCTAATAAGCTATGTATATACGGGAAGCCTAAGAGTTTTTGAAACCAAAGGTCCGTGAGTCCCGATACTAGTCTCTGTGGGGTGTCAAAAGCCTGGTCACTTAGCCGCAAGGTTGGGATGTGCCGAGACGAAAGTCGCTACATGGGATGATCTCGCCTTCAAACTCATCATTCTCGGGTGGAACGTGAAGCATAGAATTTTGCAAAACGTTGATCCATGGTTGAAATTCGAAATGGCACATTCACCTAATATATAATAATTGTCGGGAGTGAAAAGTTCACAAGTTGCAAATATGAGTAGTGTTAGCATCTTAACTTATATTTAACGGTGATTTCGTTTTAAGCTTGGTTTGGAATAAGTGAAAAGTCGGGAACGATGAATTTATCCTTTTTGGGCATTTTCGGATCGAAATGCATCTTGTTCTATGATCCCTAACGGTTATGAAAATAACGAAAGTCAAAATAAGTTAGTTGCTTAAAAAAGAGAAATAAGAAAAATACAAAAATTAGTAGGAATAAGTGTATATCTTTAAGAATAATAAAAACGGTGCTTTTCGAAGCTATTGATTCTTTAATTTCCCTCGATGAACACTTAGCTACTTTTCGAGGTAATTAGTCGAGGGGATCAAGGTTCTTAGTTTTCTTAAGTGCTTACTTATAGCATTGTGTGAAGACACGCACTAGTTTAGTATGGGGGATTTTGGAATGTGCCTAAACACACATACCTTTGACCTTTAAAATAGGACTTAAATGATCAAAAATGTACCAAAAATACATTGTATTTGTATGTTTTCACTTATATTGTGCAGGAAACGGATATCTAAGAAAAGGACAAAAACAAAGCCAAAAACGACAAAACCAAGCACGAGAACGAAAAGAGCGTGAAAGTCAAAGCCAAGTCAAAGTCAAAGTCAACAAAAAAAAGTCAAAGTCAAAGTCAACCCGGGGAAGTGGCATTGGAAAAAACATCAAAAACCGAGCCCGAAAACCTAAATTGCCAAAAGTGGGCCCACCCGTACCCACCTAGTGGGCCCGGGTCAGCCCACTTATACTTTACAAACTTTATAAGCCTTAAGCCATTTATAAGCCCAAGTCCCTCTTTTATGCATACCCGGCCCAACAAACAAGCCCAACAACCCTTTATAACTCCTGTTAACCACAACACCCTTAACCCTTATCCCGTTAGTCCTTTAAGGACTAACGGTGCAAACACCAACCCAACTCCAAGGAACAAATTTGTAAAGAACAAGGACTATGATTGCAATACATTTATATAACCTCAGGGACCATTCTTGCCATATTTCCAATCTTTCAAAAATTGCAGAAATACTATTCATCATCTTCTTGTGTCCTGTCATCACTACCAGACAAGACATCATCCTTAGTTCCCCTATTCGTCAAGGAATCAAGACAAAAGATCAATAGCTATGATGATATGACTTGGACACTACTCAATTTTGGATGGCTATGATAACTCTTAGATCCCTCTCACACAACAAACACACCTGCAAGAGCTCTCACAAAGAAAGCACACTCCTAGAATCTTTTATGGCTTAGTATAAATAGGCTCATTTGTAAGCCTTTGGGAAATTAAGTTTTTTAGTAGTTTTCAGCTTACAATTTAAGTTTTTTTTGTAATGTTTTCTTAAAAGCCTTGTAATGATTTTAAGTTTAATGAAAGATTGAAGTTTTTATGTTTTCCCTCGTTTTTAAGTTAAAGTGTTTGATGATTTAAAATTGTTTTATAAGCTCACAAAAGCTTTTTTTATAACATTCTTAAGCTGTTACTTAAGTCTTACAAAACTCTTTCATAGTTTGTAAGGTTTAAGTTTATTTTATCAAAAATCACCAAAAAAGCTTTTTGGATGATAAGCCAAATTTGGATGGACTTATGGACACTACTAGCTTATCTTTGATAAGGTAGAGCTTGTAGATAAGCTCTTTTGAGCTCATTTGCCCTGTTTTGAGCAAGGGCCTTTGTAAGTTTTATTTTTCCATTTTTAGCTTATTCACTATTCAATTGCTTATTTGTGCTTAATGTCTGCTTATATTTGCTTATTTATGTTTGCTTATGATGTTTAATGCTTATTATGCTTGTTTTATAGTTTAGAGATTATTTGCTTAAGTTGTCTTTTAATCTGTCTTGAAATAGCTTATAAACTTGCATAATCTGTTTCTGCTTATTTAAGTGCTTATTGGTTATTGAAATTTGCTTAATATTGTTTGTTTTACTTATTTAATATTTGGTCTTTTGAATTTGTGCTTTAAATAAGCATTAATCTCTTTAAAAAAACCAAAACAGTTTTTAAATGAGTGTTTGGTTTAACTGTTTTAATGGGTCAAAATGGGTCAAAACCTATTTTGTGCACTTGAGTCATTTTAGTTTAGCTTAAATTAGTCCAAAAATTCAGTTTGATTAAGTTTTTTAGTATTAAATCTCATTGTTAATGTTTTAAGCGTTTGTGGTTTGAAACTGTGAGGTTTAAGCTCATCTTATTTGTTTATTTGATTGTGATCTTGCTTATTGTTGTTTTGTGATGTTTTTTTTGTGTTTGTGCATGTCTTAAAACAGGTTAGAAACCATAAGAAATAGGCCTGCATTTGTTGTTTGTATTTTGCCAAATCTGTCATTTTTAACTAAGTGTTAAAAAAAGAAGGAAAAGCTTTTTCAATTGCTTATTGTGGCTTATTGTGAATTTTAAAATGCTTTTTTGATTAGTGATATAAGCTCTTTGAGGTCAAAGCTCAA
Source organism: Tanacetum coccineum (assembly GCA_026074375.1). Taxonomy (NCBI): domain Eukaryota; kingdom Viridiplantae; phylum Streptophyta; class Magnoliopsida; order Asterales; family Asteraceae; genus Tanacetum; species Tanacetum coccineum. The sequence goes on along the minus strand of BQNB010099935.1, from coordinate 11,484 downwards.
TCTGTTTGTAGGTTATAAGTTCATAAGGTTCTGTTTGTTTGCTTATTTTTAAGCTCAAAAGTGGTGATTTGTTAAGATTGCAAAAGTTTAAGGGAATTTGTCTAAGTGTTGAATCTGTATGAGATAGCTTTTTCATGAAGCTTTTTAAGTGCTTATTTGAATTTCAAACTGCCTTTTCATTGTTGCTTATTGTAGCTTTTTGGTCATTCTTTTTAGTGGTATAAGCCTCCTAGCCATAAGGATCCTTTTTCTAGCTTAAAAATAAGCTAGAAAAGTCCCCCTTAGGCTTTTTGCTTATCAGTTTTGGCCAAAAAGCTAATTTGCTTATTCTAGGTTTAGTATAGCTTATTAGGATAGTTTAAGCCCATTTTAGCTTAATTCCGTCACTTTAGAGCTTATTTTAGCTTATTTGCCGTTTAGCTTAAAATTTCTAAGTTTTATAGCTTTTTGATCAATCTGTCATTCTAGCTTATTGTAGTTGCTTATTTTTGTTCTTAAGTGCTTTTTAGAGATAGCTTATCATCTGTGTTAGCTTATTTCTCTTTTTCAATTGCTTATTTGTATCCAAATAGCTTAACAGTTAGCCATTTAAGTTTTAGAGTAGTTTAGCTTATTCTGTCTCCTTTCTTAGCTTATTATGTGCTTATTTGTGGTTAATAAAAAAAGTGTTTTTGTAAAAGTTGCTTATTTTTAAGCCTTTTAAAAAGTTGTAAAAAAATAGCAAAAACAAAAACATTTGGGATTAGGGGAAGCCCCAGGTGAGCAAGGCTCGAACCCGGGACCTCTACCCTATTCACCAAACGTTTTATACACAACACACACTACCACTCGCCTTGGGGTCTTTTTCGATTTTACTCTGCAAAATCAATCTTTTATACACGTTTTGGCCCTTTTGGCTTATAAGCCGTTTTTAGCTTATTTCACAGCTTATTTAATAAGCTGTTTTCTCCAGCTTATTTTTATTAGATTCCTCATTGTTCAACGCACTTTTGCTAATTTTTTCAGATTTTTATTAAATAGTTTACTATTTTTAAACATTTAATTTCATTAAAATCGTTTTTAATTCATAAAAAAATATAAAAAAAGTCAAAAAAATATAATTCTTTTTTAGAAAATTTTCTTTTAACATTTAGGACTTAGGAAAATTAGATTTGCTTTTGTAGGATTAAAATTGCAAAATTTGATTTTTTTAAAGAACGGGATTGAACCCCGTTTACATTTTCTGTGTTTTTAAGCTTAAATCGCTTTCGTTTTTAGTCTAGTTTTCTTTATTCTTACATTTTAGTCACTTAGGGTTAATTAAAAGTTAAAAAATCATTTTAGGATTAAAATTTTTATAATTTAGTTTTTTTAGGACGCGTTTTTAATGCCCGTTAACGTTTTTAGTCTGTATCTTTAATTGCCTTTCTTGTTTGCTTTCTTTTAGTTATTTTTTGCACTTTATTAGTAGAAATAGATTCTAAATCAAATCTTTGATTATTCAAGCATTGTTCACAAACCAAAACTCGATTTTCAAATCCACGCCTCGTTGGGACATAACGACCCGAGAATCATACTTCCGGTTTACTACAATTGAGATTTTTGATTCTTATCCTTATATTATATATTTATAAGTATTATATATTTATATATATTTTTAAAAGGGTTAATCAGAGAAGATCACTGACTTAAAGAAACACTCGAAGATTCTACGTGGCAACGGCGTCTGAGACATAAAGCGACATCGTCGCGCCTCGTTTTCAATATATAGAAATCCGTTTTTAGGGTTTTAGTGTGTAACTTTTGGGAGACGAACCCTAGTTTTAGAAGACAATTTTAGCAGCCTTTAGGCTCGTTTTTAAGGTGTCAAAACCCTCTTGTAACAGCCTCAACTACATGATTTAGTCAAGTGAAGTTCATTTATCCCTTATCACTTAATATGTCTATGTGTTTTGTGATAGATTCTTGTTCTTCCTCTTTATTTACCATGCAAGGCTAGATCTATTAGTATTTATTTATGATTGCATGAAACTTATTTTGTAGATCCTTTTAATGTTTCTTCTTGTGATGGAAATGCACGTTAGGCTTTAGGAAACTAGTCATAAGATATTAAATTGGCATAGACGTCTAGTTAAACGCGAGTGTGTATAAAGGATACCATCGGTAACAGTCTTCGTACTACCTTACCCCTAATATGGTTGATCCCTCTTAAGGTATTTTAATTGCATGTGATATACTCTTAGGGGCCTTGTAATAGTCTTCATACTACCTTACTTGTGCGTTGCCTTAACTAAATATTACCTAGGCGGCGGGTTCGTGTAATTCGTTCATGGCTTAGAAAATACTTACACATATCATCACAAGTGTGACAAAGAAACAGGATTAGGAGAAGCAAACTAAGGAGTAATGCATGATTAAGTAAATACGTTCGTTTATCATATAAGTTATCACCAAAGTAGTTTAGATTTATATTTAGTTTAATTAGTTAAAACAAATAAAACCTCTCAAACCATGATTTTACCTACTTTCATAAAATATAAAATACAAAAATAATCTTCTCTCAACCCCGTAGACCTCTGTTAGATTCTGTTCGAGCCTTCCCATCCTATTCCCCTAGAGAACGATAACAACCCCTGAGGCTTGCCTATACTACACTACAACGATTAGGTACACTGCCTAGAGAGTTGTAAAACGCTTTTGCGAGTCTTACAAAACCGCATCAGCAATAATCAATAGCCTCACAAAGTTTAAAGAACCAAATTGATAATTAACATCACACTTTCGGGGACCAAACAAAGTTTTTACATAAACACCGACTTGAAAGACAACAAAGGGCACAATTACATAAAGTAGGCTTAAACAAAAGAACCACCTGACTCTATTGACCAAACCCTAACCCACACCTAAATCAGCCATCTTCAACGAAATCACAACCTAACCAACACATGAATAACCTAATCACATATTCTTCATAACTGAAACAAAATCAATCTTTTTATGCCTTTGACAATAAGTTTCAACGATCATCTTCCTCAGCTTTAACAATTTAATAAAATCATCACTTGAACTTGGTGTAGAAACTAACAAAAATTGTAGGACATCAATAATGGAGGCACTCCTTCAAGTTCACTTATAAACAGCTTCCTATCATTTGTGCGATCTATAAACTGCACCCATAACTTGTGTAGATCGGATGCAAACTCAAGATCAATCGTCGTTTCTCTTTCAAAGTATACCATCATTCCATCAAATAAAGACCTATAATTAGCAGCCACAACGAGTTCTTCTAAACATGGAAAAGCAACCATTTTTTTAAAAGTTAATGTTGACTATATTATTTGCTTCAATGGGTTTTTGGGTATGCAAATAAGGAGGGACCAAGGGTGTAAAAAGATAAATACAATACACGTGTACATTATAAAACGGTGTAATTTACCACTCATATCATACACTGTAACCGAATGTTACATATTTTGGAACACACATTAAAACCATGTTGACTAAAAACATAGGGAGTCTTATTTCTCTTGACAAATATCAATGGTATATTAATGGTCCAACTTAATGATAGGGTAAAAAATCATCAATATCAACACAATCGATAGGGGTATCACCTCTTTAATATCAACAAAGGAAAGTAAAAGCAGTTGACAGTCCAATCCAAAGGTAAATCTTATATATTATAATATTCTGTCCTAATGATTAAATGTTGAGTCTTAATGACTTATGTCAGTTATTACATGTTGAGTTTCTCTATTTCCTTTTAACAGTTTATGTTTTCTTATGTGTACGACATAAATGTGTGAAATAGAGTTACACAAACTGTCTATCTTCTGTTTTGTTACTTGAAGTTAATTAGGGATGTATTGATCATTTAGTTACTTGATTTATCTTTGTAGCTCATATATAAATGATTTATTCAATGCATACATATCAAGTCCATAGTTCTTGATGATTGCTCATATTCAAGTGATTTCTCTCATGATTTATAGCCCCTCCTTTTGTTTTTCATTATTTGGTTAATTATTTTTTGCTTTGCTTTGCTTTGCCTTTTGTTACTGTTTCATCTTTAAATTGATGAAGAAAGCTTACAATTCTAATTAGTAACTGAAAAAAGGTGCATATCAGTATTTCTCATTACGTTTTGATAGATATCTATTAATCTAAATTTTGCTTTAAGGTTTGAGTGCTTAGTTGTTAATTCTCTGTTTCAGGTTGCATATAAATCGTTTTATATGGATTTTTGTGACTAAGTATCACACATAAACATCTACGATGAAGTGAGATTGTGAACATCATACAAGTGTTTCAAATGAAATCATCACGTTAGCTCTTTTCAAAAAGAAATAACTACGTCCGTGAACTGAGTATTGCATGGTTAAAGAAAACTAAGGAATTGTATGTGATGATTTTAATGTTACATTCATTTTAATGTGTACATTAATAATAGTGCAGAATTATGGAACATAACAAATTTCGCATTTATAATTGTAAAATAATATGTATACACATAAGCGTAGTCACACTTTAGTTTTATACGATTCTTCATATGTGTCCCTTTACGCTTTGAGTTTCAAAAACCTCTTTTGTACACACTTCATTTTATATAAGTACATTCACACTTCATTTTTTATGGGATTGTGTAGGGGATATTGTTGAACCTGGCACCGCTTTGAGCAAAATCCGAACACCAACATTACACCCTAAACACTTACGCACAATTTGTTTATTTTTTGTTTTTTGTTTTTTAATAACTTCACTTTTATTGCATCATTTATCCTATTTAAATAACCCATTTTGTATGATTATTTCAAGAATTGTTACTTAATCGTTTGTCATTTAAGAATTACAGTAATTATGAAGTACTTGGTGAATATTAGCAAAAAGGCACACATTCTGGAGCTTAAACGAACAAATATGAAGATTACTGCTCTGACATCCTATACGCCGTATCCATCAAGGAAGATACGGCGTATCAGTGCCGGCACTTCACAAAAGACCACGAAGAAATAAAGATCAATACGTCGTATCCAGAAGGAGTCCATACGCCGTATTTAATTTAAAGTAATAAAATATTTTGGAATATATCGAACGTGGTCCCTACTCCAAGAAACCCCCCAATATGCCATATTCAAGTCACTCGATACGCCGTATCGACCAAATTCTAGACCCTATAAATAGAAAACCTAAAAACGGGTTTTCAGTGTGCTTGATCATATTTTCGATACCTTAACCACAAAAGTTGATTTTTAGAAGGCAAAAAGAGCAGAAGAGGTCAAGCAAAGCTATCAATTCCATAGGAAACACTTTGTAATCTCATATACTCTAGTAATCGTTCGATTTTTAGTATCATTCGTTTTGCTCGGTTAGTTTACCTTGGTTAGATTATTACTCTTGTATTGATTATGACGTTTGAGGGCCAATACGCTTGGATATTAGCCATTATTATGAAGATTTGAATGTTTGGTTTGTTTATCACGAATGCTTAATTTATCGTTCATTGCTTGTTTATGTTTATCAATTTATACTTGTTTACGTGCTTTTGTACGCAACCTATCATTCAACTGGATCTAGTGATTCTGACCACGTTAGCAAGATGTCGGGATGGCTCTCCATATAGTGATTTATATATCTAGACCAATAGGATCACAAATAATGACCTATCTTTGCCTTTAGATTAGTGAGCTTAGTTAGACCGGCAGGTGACCCTTGGGATCAACGAGTACATTCTTAATCAATTGGTAAAGACTTGGCCAGTGGACTACTAGTATATAAATTGCCATTAAGCAGTAAGTGGTTAAAGTCTCTATGAGCTAGGGTTTAACAAGATCACCATTGCTTTAATCCCTAAGATAGATTATAATCAGCAAATAGGATGCTTTATGCGGATGCGTTTAATTATGATAGAATTCTACGTGTCTAGGTCTTAGGAAGAAGTAACGCCTAAGTCTTAAGAATGATATGCCGCTTTGAGATAAGTATTTATTGCACCAAATAAACAAACCAACATTCTAATTGGATTAATCATGGTTAATACAGTTTTCTTATATTTGTCTAGACCGCTCTTCTATCTTTTGTCTGTTTGCTTGCGTGTGTTATTGTGTCTTAAATCGATCTAAGTCACCACAAACCTATGCCAGTCTCTAAGGCTGAAACACCCCCTTTATCTGTTAGAATTAGGATTAACATAGGTTTAACATAGAATAGAATTAACATAGTTTAAATTAACTTAGTTTAGTTAACCAAAATATTGATAAAATAAATGATTAGTTCTCGCTCTTAGTGATCGACACCCTACTTACCACGAAACTCTATCTGACCGGGTACACTGCCCGTTAACGTGTTATTTTAAGTTAAGTTGGCCAAATATAAATTTAAAACTTGAACTATCATAAAATACACCTACACGACGACAACATCAAGTTTTTGGCGCCGTTGCCGGGGAGTGAAATTTTAATCTTGACTTTTATTTAATATTTTGGTTTTTAACATTAGATTAGATCTAACCCCTAGGATTAGTGTAATTTAGATTAATTAGTGTAATTTATATTAGTGTAAAATTCTGTATATTAGCTTTTAATTGTTTTCTTAATTTAATTGTGTGTTTGTTTGTTTGTGTTTAATTGTTTTCTAATACATTGTTCTGGTCGATAACCTGATACGGCGTATCCACTTCCATTGGATACGGCGTATCTAAATTTCATATCCAATACAGCATATCCATTCAACAGATTGATACAGCATATTCAAATCAATTGAATACGGCATATTGTTCGTCTGATACAGTAACAAAAGCTAATTTTTTGCGTTTGATTTCTGAATTTCTGTGTTTTCTTTCTTCCGAGCATATCTTACTGATTGTTTGTTCTCTGTTTTAGATAGTGCATGACAAGGAGTTCAACAAATGAACTATTAACACCCATCAAGGATCCAAAATGAGAATTTCGATCATCTATGAAACTTTTTAAGACACTAAGTCTTGACGAATCAATATCGTCGGAATACAATTTGTTTTCTGATTTAGAAGAGAATTCCGAGGAAGAAGTTGCTAAAACAATGGCAGAAACCATGAAACAATACATGAGCAAAACCCGAGCTGAGTATGGATCGGGCATTGCTAGGCCTAAAATTGATGACAAAGATCACTTTGAACTAAAACGCCAATTTCTTAAGGAACTACGAGACAACACCTTTAGCGGTTCGGATCATGAAGATGCAAACGAACACATTAAGAAAGTTCTAGAGATTGCTGACTTATTCCATGTTCCTAATATTACTCAAGATCAAATAATGCTTCAAGTAAAGAAAAAGTTTCTAAGCAAGTATTGCCCACCTGCTCGAACTGTAAAGAAAATGGAGGAGATCAACAACTTTCAGCAAGAACCCGAGGAAACCCTTTACCAAACATGGGAGAGATTTAAAGAACTCTTGATGAAGTGTCCTCAACGCTACTTGACAGAGATGTAGAAGGTGATCTTGTTTTATAATGGATTGGATGTTCCAACTAGACAAATTCTTGATTCAAAAGGTGCCATACCAACTAAGACAACTGTCGATGCAAAAGTAGCCATCCAAGAGATGGCAAAATATTCTCAAAAGTGGCATAATGGAACAATTAGGACAATAAGTACTGAAACATCTGATGGATTGGCTGCAATTCAAGCACAACGCAACAATCTTGGAAGAGAAATCAAGAAGGTGAATGAAAAGGTTTATGATGCCCAAGTGGGATGTGAGCAATGTAAAGGACCCCACTACACCAAATATTGTCCACTCAAAGAAGAAGGTAAAACCCTTGAAGAAGCTTATTATACTCAGTTTGGTACACCCTTCCAATAAGGAGGGCAATATAGAGCAGCAGCTTTGGGATTCTACCAAAGAAACAATGCAAATCCTTCGTATTAAGAACGAATACAATCAATGGAAGAATCACTAAGCAAGTTTATGAGCGAATCAGCAAAGAGACATGAAGAAAACTTCAACTTGATCAAGGAAATTCGAACTTCCACTGACGCAACTATCTGAAACCAAGGAGCTTCGATTAAAACTTTAGAGATTCAAATCGGGCAAATGAGCAAGGTACTACAGGAAAGAGAATTCGGAAGTCTATGTAGCTCCACTAAAATAAACCAGAGGGATCATGTCAAGTCGATCTCGACTACCGTTAAAGCTGATATGACACAGATATGCCGTATCGGATCATCCTAATACGCTATATCAGCCCAACAGAACAGTAAGCTGATGTTCGAGTCAAGACAAACAAATTTTCCATTTCCAAGTCGTTTTAATGATTGTTATTGTGATGAGAAGAAGGGATCGTATGGACCGCAATTCTTGGAAGCTAACTCATATGGAGCTTCACATGTCGACAAATCCATGCCCCAAAAGGAGAAAGACCCAGGAAGTTTCACTTTACCTTACTATATTAATAATGTTTGCTTTAATAATTCCCTTGCTGACTTATGAGCTAGTGTAAGTGTCATGCCTCTCTCGACCTACCTTAACTTAAGTTTATGTGAATTAGCTCATACTAAGTTAACAGTTGAATTAGCAGATAGAACAGTGAAATATCCAAAGGGAATAGCTAAAAATGTACTAGAAGGTATTGGTAAGTTTGATTTTCCCATAGACTTCATAATACTAGATATGCCCAAGGATGTTAAAGTTCCCTTGATCCTCGAAAGACCATTTTTGTTTACCGCCCACACTAAGATTGATGTGTTCAAAAGAAAGATTACTTTGAGGGTAGGGGATGAGAAAATTATTTTTAAAAGTATGAAACCTACTAGTAGTATGATTAAGAGGGTCTACATGTTAAGTTTGAGAGAACGTATGGAACTTGATTTAGAAGCTAGGCTAATGGGAGAGACTTTGGTGTTAAATAGATTATTAGACCCTTTATATGAAGATTACATCGATTTAAATGATCTTAATGTACCATTAGAACTTAGGAGAGATAAAGTTGATGATTTGATGCCCACCATTAAGGAAGGTGAGGTAATTGATAAGCCCATGATTGACATAATCAAGACTAGGAATAATGAAAGTTTTGACGAGTACCCTAGTTTTTGTGACTTTGGCTGAAAGATCCATATTGATTGTGCGTACAACTTGAGATTTTCAAGCATGATAGGTTTTGAACATATAAATGCTAATTTTTTCCCACTTTTGTCCGTTAATGTGATGTCTAGAGAGTTTTACAATTCTATAATGAAGGACAAAGTTGAGGACAAAGGAAAGAACGTAGTTGGAGATTTTATGAATGTACCTATATTTGTCGAAAAATTTTCTGTTGTAACTCATTTTGAAGTAGTGGAATATATGGATGGCTACAGAGATCAAGACATGGGAGATCTCATTTTTGAGGAACCATTCTGCAAAGCTTCATGTGTGGAAGCAAGGAGGTTTGACGGGATTATCACTATCCACAATGGTAATGATAACGTGACTTACCAAATGGCGCGCTCACATCCAAGGTTTAAACATCTATCCAATATCCAATACAATAAGATCAAGCCATTACTAAAGGTGGGTGTGCATGATAAGCTGAATGGAACCTCACATCCATACCAGAAGCTCAAAATTTTCTACAAGGAGGTCTTGAACTTAGGAACCGAATATATCCGAGATGCGAAAATAAAAGAATGGCTCACACGTGGGCACATAAGCGTGCATGAGATAAAGTGAAGGAAGCTGAAGAAAAAGTCTAACTTAAAGACTAACTGAAAGAAAAGTGCTTCCCGGGAGACAACCCGAATTGTTTTTATTTATTTTTATCAAGTCTGTCTTCCTAGACATCAATACGGTGTATCCGCTTCATACCATATGGCGTATTGAATGTCTGGATCATACCATACGACGTTATTAGTCCTTTATTTTTCTGCATTTAAAACTTTATCGTAGGATCTGTCTATACGACGTATTCATGCACATGATACGGCGTATTTGGCATGCTGACCCGTATAGATACTTTTTATAGGTTTCTCCATATGGTGTATTGTCCCCTGTATAGTTTATTGTTTTTATTATTTATTAATCGTAGGATACCTGAGATAGGATTTTGCATGTTTTTCCTATATTTTGCACTGGACCTCGCTGAAAAAGAAATCAAAAAAGTTGGTGAAGTATCAATCATCTGGAATCCTATGTGTGTTGTAGTCATGCTAGAATTTAGACACATTTACAACACATGTTTTTGCTCATACACTCAACTTGGAGAATCTACCGAGCAAAACATCAGGGGAGTTTCTCGTTCTAATTCTTTTAATTTCCCGTTTTTAATGTTTTATCTATACAATGAGGACGTTGTATAATTTAAGTGGGGAGATGGGAATTAGAACGTTACTTTTCCTATTTTTCACATTAAAATGCTTAAATTATGATTAAATTTTAAAAAAATTCAAGCAGACTTTTGTGAAATTACTAGTTACATAACCTGCACACATAACCCTTATTAGATATTGTGAGTATTCAGCCTTATCCATTTCCAAATGTTTACCTAAATCCCACAAAAATATGAGTGTGTCGGTGATGTTGTAGACTTTAGAACTTGGCTTGGTATATCTATTCGAGACCACAATAATGAGTACTATGGATTTAGATGGAATAACTTGTTTAAATTGGTAAATTTCTAGGATTACACCCAAAAAGCCTTTATATGTTGTTTTATTAACTAACTACACTGGTTAGTTAACCCCCGTATAAACCCTTTGTTTATTCTCATTTTAAGAGTAAGATACCCCTAGAAAAACTTGTAGAGCCAATCCTTTAGGATAACACCAACTATTTGTTTCGTTACACCTTTACACCTTAACCTACCCTGTTAGATTAAGTTCATTTATCAGTTGCTAGTTGCTTAAAGTGTAAAGTGTGTATTTCCTGTGTCTTGTGTCATTTTCTATCTCTGGTATAGTTGGGAAATTTGCACATTGCAATGGGAATGTAAAAAGTAGTCAAAACTGATGTATTTTTACTACCATTTCAATTACTGGTACGTCCGAAGAATGAAGAATCATAAAAGAAATTGTTACCCTCAAAATATTGAGTCGAACATAAAGTTCGGTCATTATGAATGTTAGTCTCAGTCAATCAATTAGTTAACGTTGTAATAGTATAATATCGGGAATCGGGCTCGATAGTTAATCTAATATTGTATATGTTTCGGGTTTAATCCCAAGCAAAACCCGAGCCCGGGTCCTAGTTAAATATCCCGCGCGTTACTTAATGTGTCGGGGTATATATATAACTTTTCCACCTAGGAAAAGTAAGTTGATGTAAGTTGATCACTTTCTAATTAATCTTTTATCTTTCTTTCTCTCACTTTCTCTTAACTCTCTCTCCTCTTTCTTTCTCTAACAGATCAACTCTCTTTATCTCTTTTCTAGTTCGATTCGTGTTGTATGATATGAAGTGAAGTGATTATCAGGGATCCTACATTTGGTATCAGAGCTACAGTGGATTTGTGTATGATTCTTGTGGCTAAACAAGATCAAATTTGTAAGTTAG